>CAVNYN010289150.1:0-47263 GCA_963692815.1 Nyctanthes arbor-tristis | reverse complement strand
AAAAAAAAAAAAAAAAAAAAAAAAAGCTAAGTTCCTCTTGACCAGTGAGTTCAGCTTCCTTTGGTTTGTCCCCTGATCCAACCTTCTCTGGAGCAATCCCAGGTCCTTTGTTAATGATACTATGAATATGAACAACGGGGGTTCAGACTTCAGTACGATTGGGTATCGGCTCTTCTAATTCCTACTCCTCAACCATGATGTCAGTATCAGCTTCTTTCTAAGTAGTAAAGTTTAGTTCATGTTCGGCCTTCAACTTCTGCAAAGTTTCAGTCAAAGAGCTGAGGTCGGCAGAAGAAAGTAGCTTTTTTACTTCATCCAGGATGTTTTCCTAGCCCAGGATAAATGATGCCAGCTGATCAACTTTAGAAAAGCTTAGACCCAGAACATTGGAAACATAGTCGGCTCTTACTATTTCCTTCGCCTAGTCGAGCTCAACACAGAGCTTATCAATAGTGGACTTGAAATTCTTCTCCATAACCTAAATATTAGAGGTATGGCTCTGGAGATCCGTCAACCAGCTTGACTTCTCATTCTTGAAGGCCTGTTCAAGCTTTGCTAACTTCTTCTTGAGAGCGGCCAGCTCAGATTGCTATTTGTCTGACTTATCTTGAAGCCTCTCAGCTGACTCGACCACATGTTTGATTTTAGATCGCGAATATGTGAGAGAAGAGAAGAGCTAACTGGCCAAAGATAATGCCGAACTTATAGCCTCTACTGAATCTGTCGAGTCAAATTACTGTTCATCTTTTCTTGTCCAGCTCTAGGCAATGACCTTGTAGGTGCCTTTGACGCTAGTCAGAAGCTTTCCAGATCCGCAGGATGTTGAACCGCGACTGAGCTGGCATCTCTGTAGATCCGGGGCAATTCACCTTTCTTCTTGGGAGGGCAGATAATACTTGTCCAAGTCTTTTTTAGTGCCTGAAGGAATAGCAGTGTGGTCGGCATGCTCTTTAAAAGTCCTAGACCCGGACACCCTAGTCTTGTTTGGTAGAGGAATTTTGACTTGATATGAGGGGAGCTTTTTAGGATCCTCTAGAGCCGGAGTAGCACCGGATCCCTTAGAAAGAGATTTCCTAGTGGTGTTCAGGTAGTTGGCTTTTGTTTTTTTCACACGGAAGGTAGCAACGGCTTCTATCCCTTCCTTGGTTATCTCCTGAGGGACTTGTTCCTTGCCTTTTCTGTTTTTGGGCAGGCGGCATTGGATATCGTCCTCTGGAAAGAAAGAAAAGAAATGAAGGGTATGTCAATTATAAGTAAGAAATTTCACTGACCATAAAAGTTAAGTGGCAAGAAATGAAGCTAAAAATGTTCACACTTGGTTGTCTCTGGACCACAGTAGGGCAAAGACCGAAATCGTCTAATGTGGTGAGTTGGGCTTTCTACTGGTTATCTTCGGTAAGGAGTTCTTTTTAGTGAATGCTTTTGAGGTTGTCCCCCAACAGAATAAAGAACTTTTCCTTGAGTTCCTTTGTCTGGTAATGCTTCATGTTCTCTGCAAGAAAGAAAGATGCCAAAAGAAAGTTAGATGACAGTTGTAGAAAAATCATGATTCAAAAACGACTCACTATAAATGATAAATTTTTCGGGTATCTCAGTGTCGTCTTGGTCGCAAGGTTCAGATCTCCACTCTTCTAAGACATAGAACCAATCCAGTGGCCAACTATTTATTGAGTCTGGGAGGTGCTTGATTGGGTTTGTTAAACCTTGGTGGATGATGGCGTCATAAAAGCCCAGTCTGGCTCTGTCCCTCTTGAACTTGTAGAAGTGCTTAAAAAGCTTTACTGACTGTTTTGGCTCTCCCAGATCCTGCCAAAGAATGATGAACCCCAGGATCATCCTCTAACAATTAGGCGTGACCTAAACGGGGGCCATGTCAAAGTAGCAAATGTAGTCAGTCACTATACGTGGAAGTGGGGATCTGAGACCGGCATCCAGCATGCCTTTGGTGCCACCCATACAAGCATATGGAAGACGATGCATCTCGTCCCCTCATTGGGGAAGAACAAACTTAACATCTTCTAAGATGTTGTATTTTTAACCCTAGATTGTAGACTAATTGTGGCCCAGGGTATCCCTTCTGGAACATGGGCAAGGTTTGAAGTAGATGATTCAGTGTCTCTCGAGGTCGGCTGGGCCCGTATACTGCACGAAATAAGACAGCTTCGAACAGAGTCTCATATGTTCATAAGCAGTGTCCTCCTTGCTGTGTTCGACCTCAAGAAAAGTATGAGGACCAAAAAAGCCAGTGCCACAATATTCCATTTCTCTGACCTCCTCTTGGCTATAATGTAGCTCTTCCTCACTGTTTGCCTTCGCATCCGTTCCAGATCTGATATCTTGACCGATGTGCTCAGTTCTCGATTCCATGGTTCTCTCATTTCTTGAGTCTGGATTAGATATGTCACCAGACTCCACCACATCGTGGTGGTCCGTCACCTCCTAATGAGCAAAGGATTGTACGTATTTGATCTTGATCTTCAACATCATGGCCTTGGAGAAAGAAAGGAAAATAAGGAAAAAAGATGACAAAAAGAAAAAGAAGGAGAAGTTGTTTACCTAATCAACTGGCGATCAGAGCACTTGAACAAAATGCAATAAACAGAGAACCAGATCGGCTAGAAAGAGAAAAATTGCAAAGTAAAGTTGGAGAGCAAATGAAGAAAATAAGTTATAGTGAGAGGACGCGAATTTTGAAAAAACGCTTCCTGAACTGGTTGGTACTATCATTGCGGAAGTGCAACCACCGCCAGTACGTGATTCTATGATTTGATACACCAACTACATAGTGCCACATGTCGTTGACCACTAACCACTGGCATGATCAACTCATCTACGTTAGAAAGAGATACGCCTTGCAGGCAATCAGAACTTACCTTGAGAGATATTGCTCGCACCACCCAGACTTATCCATCTGGGCAACTGCAAACGATAGGGGCAATTGTTGATATCGACACACCACGTGGACAATATGGTTGAACATATAGATATGTCCAATCTAGAATTTTGCACGATCCATAATTGAAAGCGAATTGACCATTACCCACGCAAACCACTTGGTCTCGGATTAGAGGTTTTCGTCTGATCTGATCGGGGCCGATTAGAGATTGCTGATCAGGCGTTTGCAGACAAGAACAATGATAGCAAGCGCGTAGAGAACATGATTGATGCGTTAGCAGAGAGTTAGTTATTCAGGTAAAACTAAACAAACGTTGTACCTAGTATAGTCGAACTAGCTTCGAGTCTGATTCCCCAAAGCGCCCTGGAATTCGCCTATAACTATGGGTTTTGGGATGCCATTTGGAGAGGCTTTTTGCCTAGAAAATAGAAATTAGAGAGAGAATTCTTGCAACACATTTATTTAATTTGGAACTTAACTCTTGATCAAACTATTTCCGTTCATGTGTTCACATCGAATTTCGCTCTGGTAAGAGAACCAAATCAAACTTCACCGCCACGTCACATACATTTTACTAACTTGGATCTACGTCAGAACCCAATGTGAACACGCACACGATGGGAACTTTCTCCTTTCGACTGAGAGTAGGAAAAAAATGGGAAGAAAAAGAAAAGCAAAACATAAAAGAAGGAAAAGGAAAAGAAATGAGGGATTTGTACCTTGTTGGCATGGTTTGATATTTGGACTTTTGATTTTTTACATAATTTCATACAGGTAAGTGAATGAGTTTTTTCTAGGGTTTGTGCATTTTCTAATGGGTGTTGACTTTATGGTTTATTCTTATGATTTATGGCTAAATAATGGGTGTTTATATTGTAAGGATGATGTGTTTTAATTTTTAGCTCCTATTTTATATTGTGGTTTGATTTTCATAAACTCTAGAAATTTGAGAAATTGGAAATTTTGTATAATGTGATATTTGATGATGATACATTAGAAAGGTCTGGATGAAATACTAATTGAGTTGGATTTAAGATGGAATAATGTTATTAAGAATTATTAATTTGATGTTAAAAATTGTTTGTTCTTAAAAAGTATTTGTAGTAATTAAAGGGGGATGGACATGTATATGAGGTGCTTGTGAAAATGTCAAAGTGGAAAACTATTATGAAATGAATATGGTTGATGTTATTGAGAAGTTGAGATTTTATGTATTATTATAAATGGGTGAGGTGTTGTATTTGTCACACCCCGCAAATTTTATAATATTTTCGAATATCTTCTATTAATTAACAAAATTCATAGCGGAAGCTTCAATACAAATAGCAGGACGGGACGTACAAAATGAACAAAATGGTTTTTGTCTTGATAAGGCTAATTACTTAAACTAACAAGTTGTTATATTTTAAAGAATCTTTGAAACTTGGTTTTCTAATAAAATGCAAAGAACACAACAAGTTGTATTAATAGAAATATTTCATTGATTACCAAAGCAAGCAAAGTTAATCTAGTTAAGACAAATCATTGAGAAGCTATCATATTGAAAGATAAGTTTCCCAATTGCTAGAAATACATTTATAGAGAGGTGGCATACTTATTAATACAAAAGGTATTAAATTCATAATTGCTTTCGTACTCATTTCAAAGACAATTTGTCACTATATGCAAAACTCTACTCCTAGTTGCGAGCATGCTCCAATTCATAGCTTGCCTTGCTTTTCAAATATGATATCTTCAATCATCTACAAAAATTGTAGAAAAAAGGAGTGAGTATAAGATACTCAGTGAGTAACAAAACCCTATTGATTCACCTTTCATTTGAGAAATTCATTTTCAAGAAAGTCGTCTGAATGCACGAGGCTTTCAAATGCGCATAAGGGCCCTATCACTAGTTAAACTACTATCTGTGGTGCACGCAAGATTCATATCAATTCAATCATGACTATGTATAATTAAGTAGATCCACATTCAAATCCCAATTGACCCTACTGGAATTCCAAACAAACCAATACAATTACAAAGCAAATACCACACTAATCATCGCCCATCTCAGTATCACTAGATGGCTCTTAGTATGACAACAAAGTAAAGCAAAGCAAATACAAAACGGGTAGAGCATCAACTAGTGATTCAAATACAATTGTTGGTCTTTCTTTTCAATCCATCAAAATCCATGTTTATCTCATGGAAGACTTCAATCAAAAACTATGCTTATTGTATCAAAACATCATAAATGCTAAAAGGGAATCAAAGTAGTAGTTACTCACATCTTTAACTTGATTTTTCCAAAGATTCCTTGAGTTGTTGATAAATGCCTTCAAAACCTTCATTTCCTTTATCAAAGTGGTGTTTCAAGTTGTATTTCTTATATATATATATATATATATATGAAGGAGGCTCGTTTCCAAGTGTAAGGGTGGTATTTTGGTGGGTTTTGCTTGATGTCCTGCCACCCTTTCCTTTTATGCACAAATTTTCTAAGCATCTTGAATCCAATAAAAAGTACGTATCTTGGCGTAGTGTTAGGGATAAGTAAAAGAGATATGAAGGCAACGATCTTTTGGGAGATTGCTAATAAGATTAGAGGCGAGTGTTAAGTAGAAAGCTAGGGTAGCTTAGGGTCAACTGTGAAATCTTCACGTCCCTCCCTTTTTCTTTATAGTTGTTGGATTTAACTGTTTTTAATAAATCTTTGAGTTCTGCCAATTAGAACGCGACACGTGGCGCGATCTGGAGCTGTACACTTGGAAGGCAGGGTGGTAAATTGCTCGAGCAGTCCTTATACTTTATGTTATCTTATGATTAAGTCATGATTTTTTTTACCGATGTTACTTGAATCCTTCCACTTAATATGATTTATAATTAAGTGGCTACATTTCAAATCATATTAACCAATAGCTACATTTTTGCCTCTGCACTCATTCGAGTAACGATCTTTGTATTTTGTGGCATTTCAAACGATTATTCGATCATCGTTAAAATAATATTTACATTATTAATAGCCAACTCCTATGGTTATTCAATCATTGTCAATGCATAGTCAATAACAACCTTCTAATTCCAATTTATTGTCAAAATATCAATCATGTTGTCAATAATCATGTTCTAATTCTTAACATTCATTTACATAACAAATCTTGTAGTTTTGCAACTCAATACCATCACGTTGCTATATTTTGATTCTTGACAATCTTGTAACTTCATCATTGATGCAATTCAATTAATTCTCCTGTCTTTAACTCTTGACAAATCTAGTATCAATTCAATATGATTATATTGTCATATTCTATTTCTCGGTATTGAATTGAATCAAAATCATATAACCTTGGAAATTCAAGTAATTTTCCATCATTATCATTATTATTATCAAATTACTATTATTTTGCTTAATTCCTTGTTAAATTTTTGCGGGATGTTATAGTATTGTTGAAGGAAGCGATATGTTAATGAAATAAGTTAATTTAAGGAAAAGAAATGGATAGCCTATATGCATATATGGAAGCTTGAAATTGTGTGATATTAAGGAAAGACTTGTTAATTGGAATTTGGTATTACGAGTTCTTCAAATATTTGGTAGCTTGATATCAATTAATTTATAGATTTGAATAGACATCAAATTATGGGAAAGAAATTGATGATGACATAAGGGAAAATTATGTGTTGATATATGTGTTAAATTATTATGTTGTAAGCAAATAAGGAAATGAACTAAGTGAAGTTAAGTGTGAAAATAAGATTTGGACAGCATTATGTTCAAAGAAGAAATAAGGAAATATTGAAGAATTGGAAGGAAATGGTAAGCTTGTAACTTTAAAGAGAGTTATATATTAATATAGGTAGGCGGAGAGGGATAAAGGTAAAGGAAGTGATATAACTTGATAATGTATAAGATTAATGAGCATAATGTGATGATTTAGAAAAAAGGGATGTATATCCTCGGAATTAATTGGAAACTTAAGATAGAAAAATAATGACTAGAATATAAGAATTTGTTGTGGTAGTAATTAATGTTGAATGGAATTCTCAAATTATGTTACAAAAAATGGGGACGAAATTAGAATCATTTATGAAACAAGTTAGATTTCATGTATTGCCAATGAGTGGAACTTTTCCTCTTCTATCTTTTAAATGAAAATTGATCATGCTTTGATTTCACATGAACTTGCAATGTTTTATGATGATGATGATGATGTATTTCTATGAAATTTCATAAAAGTTGATACTTTCTTCGGAAAAGTTCATGTGGATTTTTATATGAAATGAAGCCTCGCGATTTGTAGAGAACTGTTTGATTTGAAGATATGATTATGGATGTATTAAAACCCCCCAAATCTGTATCCTGTGTTAATTTTACGCTGTCTATGGGCGAAGGGTGTATGACTTAAGGTGTTGGTATAATATGCCGCCAAGTAAAGGGGCCTATTGTGCTAGTTATGACTCAAGCTGGTAATTTTGCCACCTTGCACGAAGGGGCCATATGGTACATATAGCCCAAACTAGTATCTACGCACGTGTGACCATAGTTACATGATGAGATGAGAATATGAATACTCTTTGGGGTGGATTTTACAATGATTCTTAGAATGAAATGATTTTTATTATGTTTTCTAATATTGTAATGACTCTATAAATGTTAGGATCTAAGATAAACTCAATTTGATGATGGTATTGATAATAGATTTGTATTTAAAATTATGAAAATCTAGAATTGGTTTCTACATTTTGTACGGATTTTGAAAAAGGTATATTTTGACTCTTCAAAGCATGTTTATTTACATCCTCCACTCACTTGGCTCACGTTTTTCTAAATCATTTTCTTACCAGGTAGCAATTGGAGTTTAGGCAACTCATTATGGCCGAGCCTACTATTTTAAAATTTGAGCCACCACCGAAAGTATTATCGAAATGAATTTATTAAAGGATTTGTTATTACTATGATTTAGACTTTGCCACGGTTAAGCTTGCTAGTATGCATTGGGTATCTCATGTCAAGCATATTCGGTTTTAGTGTATTCCTTCACATATATGAAGTAGTTTTACTTGTAATGATGGCAAATTCATATATGGTGAAGTGTTAAAGGGTTGATGTTGAGTGTTTATACATTCTGATTTTATTATTAAATTAGATACTAAATTAGAGAAGATATTGCCATTATTTTTCTAAAATAATTGCATGTTCATGAGCTTTGACGGTAAGTTCTAGCTTCTAATTGAAATTTATCGTCGGTGTACGTCATATTTCAAGTAAGTTAAAGGTACTAAGGGTGGGGCATTTCATTTATTGTCGACAACTATTTCCTATCGATTCCATTTGATTCCCAGTGTAAACATAACACTTTAAAATCTCTTTTATTTTACTGATTTCAGGTGCTTGAACCTCTTCCGGGAATTTCTAATTAGTTATGTCTATATATTCATCTAGATTACTATATCTCAATATGACCATCACAAATCTTTGCTCCATATCTTTTTCAAAGATGTTTGTTTTGGAATTGATCATCATCATGCTTGAAGCGTCCTAAATCCTCTTATTACAATTTATTATATCAATCTAAATTGGAGCACTCAACTTGGAATATACTATTGCTATATAATCAATAATTTGAAATTTAAACTATCTTGCAAACTTCAGATTTACATTATATTTTGCAAGGATTATAATTATGCATTTCATATATTTGTTACCAACTATCAATTTCTCCCCCCTAATGTTGAAAAGGATGTGCAAATTAAGTAATAATCGACAAATCATGTCATAACATATCATTCTCCAGTAATGAAAAATAAATTCTATACAAAAGGGATTCAAACCCGATCATGTATTCTCAGTATTTAAAAATATCTTTCCCAATTTTGTTTATAACCCTTAGTAAAGGGAGGCTTCTGACTGTAAGCCAACTATAAAAAGGGTATCATATAAATTTTATATTTGCTAAATTATAATAATGCTGCAAATGAAATACTAGTTTTTCACTTAAATAGAAAATACTATTCTCAATTAAAAGAGTAGAAAATAACTCGAGGCATATCCAATGGTCTTTCTACACCATAGGCAATCAAGTATCCCAACCAAAATATAATTCATTAATAATTTTAGGATAAAGTTCACTAGCAAGACACAAATGTCTTTATTTTATATATCTAGAACTTTACTCATTATCAATCAATTAAGCAAATAATCTCATAAACCTCGGCTTATGAGTAATATGACACATGTCACCTCTAGTTGATCTAAATTATAAATATCTAGAAGGCTTACATAGAGAGTGAGTGGCCCACAAAGTTCACTATAAATATTTTCCAGAAATCGTTGGAACACAGTTCCAAATTTAGTTAGTGATAATTATCAACCAATTGCCTGAGAATATGCAGCACCTGAGAATTCTTTAATCAAGTGAAAGAATCTTACAATTCTTTACATATATTTCGATATTTTTCATCATTAATAAATCCAAATGGTCTAACTAGTCATACCAAATAAAATATTAAACTTTATGTCCGGTGTAAACAAATAATCTTGTACTAATATTTTAGCACATTATAATAAAAGGTGATTAACCTTAATAAGCTCTTCTGGAACTTTAATTGATGAATAATTAAACTTCAAGTTTAACACAATATTCTAATTGTTATAATATTACATATTCAAGATTTATTTCATACGATGATATATAAGATCACTTGTGATCTTTTCCAAGATTCGTACTACTTCAAAAGTACAATAAAATTTCTAATATGAAAACTTTAAGATCACATCAAAATCTTGAATCAAATTTGTATTGAAATCTTCATGATATAAAAGTATCTTAATTAGATTGCTTCTTCAAGAGGAAAACTTCAAGATCTTCTAGAATATTAAAATTCATAATTTCTTGTTTCTCATGATCATGAACTTTTCATTTGTAATAGTAGTAGAGCTATAATTCTCTAATAACAATAATAAATTTTTCCACTAGATTTAGATTTATACAAATGTACTGTTCAGGACAAATATCAATTTATTTGAGTTATTACTACTCTAGGAATAATAATCCAATATTAGTCTAATACTCTTCAAAAATATTGAATTGCATGAATTTTATAACCACCTTCAGGGATAAGCATTATTGCATGTATCAACCTTATACATATGAAAATTTCAAATTTATCAAGAGTTGTGCTATTCCAAGAGCATAATAAATAATGCTGTTGGAATTAATTTAGACTATTACTGCTTCAAGATTAATGATTCAATATTCTTCAAGAATATTGATTTGTCAAATTAAATAGATCCAGTATAAATTATTCTACATGAGCATATAATACTCATACTCTAATATTTCAACCAATTTTTAATTATTAGATCTAGTGGGACAATTAAATTTAAAAAAAAAAAGCAATAAGTGATAAAGAAATTGACGCACATAATGAATAAATAAAAGAAAACAAATTGCTTCTACAAGAATAAGATAGAGCTATTCCTCATGAATATTTGTGTATCGTGTTTTTTTTAATGAAAACAATAATCAATCATACATGTCACACTCTTCTAGAGCCAATCATACTCTTCTAGAATATGGGATTTAATTAGCAATTCTTCAAGAATATATCTATTTATATTACAATAATCTTCTGAGTTATCGTAACAATTATTTAATCTTTTTTTCGATAAAACACGATGAATATAAGATAAAATTGCAATCCTTAAATAACCATGACAAATAACATCATCACAATAATCTTCTGAATCATTGATAGATTTCAGAATTCATAATTTTTCAGGAAAATATGACAAATATAAATTGATAATTTACTAATAAATTAAACAATCATATATTATACCTCAATATAATAATTTAAATATTCCAATAACTAATTATCCAGAATAAAAATCACCAATGATATTGTAAGAGCATATGGATTTCCTTTAATAAACTCACGCATTTACTCCATGGTGTACGAGGTAGGTGACAATGAAAGGAAACTAATCAGATAAAATTTTTACAGAATTCAAAACCACGAAAATATCTTTTGTTCATAATTCACATAGAAAAAACTTATCTACAGTTTAGAATTAAATGAAATATTCTAGATTTCATAAAAGAACTTTAAGTAACTCCCAAGATTTATTAGGTATAATTTATACAAAATTTATGAAAACATCTTTTTTCATAATTCACATAGAAAAAAACTCATCTACAGTTTGGATTAAAATGAAATCTTTTAGATTTCATAAAAGATCTTTAAGAGTAACTCTCAAGATTCATTAGATATAATTTATATAAAATTTGCTCTTCAAGAATATACTCAATCTAAATTGTTGCTACTTGACTTTCTCTAGTAGCAATGAATTTTAACGTTATACTTAAGTTTACATACATATTTGCTCTCCATGAGCAATACATTTCAAACTAAATCATTTAGATTACTACCACTGGAGTAGTTTAATATTTTTCTAGAATATTAAAACTTGTGACAATTTGTTCTTCTAGAACAAATAATATTATCTTATAGTACTAGTGCCAATGTTATTCTCTAAGAATAATCAATAAATTATTTCACTAAATTTGAATTATACAATGACGGGCTCTTCCTCAGCAATATCAACTTTTCATTGTTAATTAGTATTGATTTTAAGCATTGTTACTTCCGGAACGACTGGCTCTTCTGGAGTAGTATCAAATTTTCATTGCTAATTATTGTCGATTTAAAACATTGTTATTTCTGGAACAATAGCTAAATATTCTTCAGAAATATTTAGTATAGATATTTTATATTGTTCTCCAAGAATAAGTAATATTTAACTGCACTATAACAATATACTGCGCCAATTTTATAGTAACAACATACTAGCTCAATTATAACAATGTGTATATCTAATGTAAATAATATGAATAATATCTAATCTAATGGAACACAAATAATAACGATTATAATAATGATAAATAAAGTAAAAAGTATAATTCTTCAGGATCAAATAATATATTCTTTCAGAAAAAATATTGTATTTTCTTCAAGAAATCATAATTAATAATAAATAAATCTCATAATTTCGGGAACAAACTATATTCTACCAGAATTCATTTTTAACAAAAGATAAGTTGTGATTCTTCAAGAACACAACGAAACATTCTACATCAATAATATTCAAGAATATCCAAGAATATCTATAAAGATAGAATTTATGTTTCTCAGGAAATTATAATTATTTACGCATCTTAGTGTTGTTATAAAGTCAGTCATAGTCTTCTGGAATATTTAATTAGATAATATTTTAACGGTAATGTTCAAATACTTCTCGAATATGCTGTTACAGCACCTCCTACCTCATGTGGCATGCATTGATGTACGTTACATGGATTTAAAATACACGTGGCATGCATCAATGCATGCCACATGGGGTAGGAGGTGCTGTAACAGCACATCTAGGAGGTGTTTGAAGATTTTCAATTATTATTTTAATTCTTTAAGAATTACTATAATGCAATCATAATAATCTTCAAGATTATTATTAATATAATTGAAGACTAAATCCCCACAAACACTATATTAACTATAACGTACAGGAATGAGTCACTTGCGAATCTAATATTACATCCAATAAAAAAATACCAATTGCAACACATGAATGTATAGTAGTATATCATATCGTTTCTAGAATGACCAAGGAAGGATAAAAATTATATAAATAGTGGTTGTCATGTCTACATCTATTACATGATTGACCGCGACAATTATTTCAAGAAATGGATCAATTAAGAGAGAATTCATGATCTCCTTCATATGGTAAACCAAATGAATAATTGTCAACATGACATACACAACTGGATGCTAAAAACTCATTGAAATTGAATACTGGCAGTCCAAGGTAAAATAAATATTGCAATCTAATTGCATGAATCCCGTCTAATAAAAACTTGAGAATTTTGTATAGCAACTGCTATCTCAAGATATCAACATCTTTCTTGGAAAATCTATAATAATTACAAAATTTGGAAAAAATCTTACCATTAAATTGGCAACTATTCCATGAATATATTAGAAATATTTCCCCATTAACTTGATCGATTATTTCATGTACTAAATTAAAACTCATCTCACCATTAAATTGGATGAAGATCCCAACAAGATGATATGTAAACATTAAAAAAAATAAATAAATTGTCTCATATGTCAAGAAGAAAAATTCAATCCCTTGACACCCCACTTTTTGAAGGAAAATAATATTAATTATGATTTCATTCATGATTCATCGAAAAAAACGTAGTGCAAAATAATTGAAGAACCCGATCGTGCTGATAACGTGTTATGAACTAGAAGGAAAATAAAGAAAAATCGAGAGAAAACTCAAGAATTCTATATATCATTATGAGAACCAAATGCACCCAAGTTTAAGGTTTAGTGTGCATTAGTCATTCACTAATATAATTAAATAATTTACAATAAAAATGAAAATATTTTAATTTGACAATCAATCCAAATTTAATTCAAATGATTCGAAACTTATCCAAAATAATTAATAACAAATTAATTCAAATGAGCAAATTGTATTATATACTATATACCAACCGTAATTTACAAAAGTTAATGCACGAAATATTCTAAACTTCTATATATTAAAAGAAGAAAGTTGGTTAACATTTTTCCGGCTTAAATTATTTGCTAAAGAAGTCCTCTTCTAATGTAGTTTGTGAATAACACAATAAACTATTTTTTTATAGTTATTGATAAGATATTGCTTAAAATCAATTATACAGTTGTCTTTTCCCCATCTCTTCTAACTATCGAGCATATAACTCTCTCTCCAATTTATGACAGTGGATTTTTTTAATTACTTTCAAATTTTTTTTTTGGTCGTACAAAGCATGGGTGAAGTACCAGTATATATTAATTCATGAACAAATCAAAATTATACAATAAAATTGCAACTTTTAATAATTTCAAACTAAATCCAAAACTTTCAAAACCTACACTTTAGTGCCTTACCATTTGGAGTCACTATTTGAATAGGGGTAATTGGAAGACTAGACCCATTTTGAGGATCAATAAGGAAAAATAGTCAAAATGTTATCTTCTATATATTAAAAGAAGAAAGAAATTTGGCCAACATATTTTCCCGGCTAAATTATTTGCTAAAAAAGTCCTCTTCTAATGTAGTTTGTGGATGACACCATAAACTATTTTTTATAGTTATTGATAGGATATTGCCTAAAATCAATTATATCGTTGTCTCTTCCCCATCTTTTCTAACTATCGAGCATATAACTCTCTCTCCAATTTATGATAGTAGATTTTTTTTAATTACTTTCAAATTCTTTTTTTCCCTTGCAACACATGAGCGAAGTACTAGTATATATTAATTCGTGGACAAATCGAAATTATACAATAAAATTGAAACCCTTAATAATTTCAAATTAAATCTAAAACTTTCAAAACCTACACTTCAGTCCCTTACCGTTTGGACTCACTATTTGAATAGGGGTAATTGGAAGACTAGGCCCATTTTGCGGATGGGTAAGGAAAAATAGTGAAAATGTTAATGATTTTGAAAAAACAAACAATTATATTACGACTACACTTTTTAATTTTTACACCATAAATATAAATCCACGATGATTAAAACACATTTTTATAGTTAAACCACTATCAATTTACACATATATTATCCATAAATCAATTAACTATAATTTATATACACAAAAATAGACTAAAAATCATATTTCTTAATATAGTACCATAACTTCTTTTCCACTTTTGATAAAATTAACATTGTCGATAAGTCAAAAAATATATAATTGGATCTTAAATCAAAGGTTTCGACGTATAATTTAATAAGAGCTAACTTACTAGAGCAAATGATGAACATATCTGCCTCCTCCATGAACTTAAGAAACTATCCCTTATACCTAATTTGATAGAATTCTAAATAATTATAACTCCTAATTTCAATTTAATTTAATTTAATGAGTATAGATTTATTTTGATATTTCCAAATTTTGGATTGGGTTATAAACATACCTTCGTATATAAAAGGGTTTCTTAGAAAAATGCCCCACAATTGCATTTGAATTTGAAATTTACGGTCAAACTAAATTTACTTGAAAATTTACAGCAAAAAGCACTAAAATAAAGCCATACCATTGGAGATTGCAACACAGCTCACCGCTTCCTACTCAAACCCTCTTATAGGATTTTATATCAATCTAAGTTGGAGCCTTTAATTTGGTATATACTATTTGTTACATATAATCAGTAATATGAAATACAAACTATCTTGTAAACTTCATATTTGCATTATGCTATGCGAGGATTACAACATGCATTTCATATAGTTCGTACCAACTATCAATTCCTCCTCGTAATACTGAGAAGATTTGGCAAATGGAGCAACAATTCACAAATCATGTTGTATCATATCATTCTTCATGAATGAAAATTAAATAAATGCTATGTAAAAGGGATTTAAACCCGAACATGTATTCTCAACATTCAAAAATACCAATCTCAATTATGTGGTGGCGCAATTATATATAAATCGTATTTATAGTAAATGGAGGCTTCTGACTGTAAGTCAACTATAAAATGAGGTATCATATAAATTTTATATTTAACAAATTTATTGAGAATATCGCTAATACTTATGGAATGTTGATTTCACTCAACCACAAATGATTATTCTAATTAAATAATATAGCAAATAACTTGAGGGTTTACCAATTAAATTTGTTAAACCATAAGTAATGAAATATCCCAAATAACATATGAATAATTAATAATCTTGGGATATGACTTACTAACTAGTTCGAGCAAACAATCTCGAAAACCTTAGGTACGAGATATAAGGTTCATGTGACCTCTAGTGGATTCAAATATATATCATATATTCTAGAAGTCTGCACGAAAGGTGAATAGGCCCACAAAATTCACCCTAAAATTTATTCCAAAACATTTGGAACCATGTTCCAAAATCAGTTAGTGATGATTTTATAATCAGTTGGCATTGAGAACAAGCAATACATAAGTTTTGAAGAATCTTCAAGTTCTTCAAACCATTCTCAATATTTTAATTATTAATTAAATTGGATATTAATTAAATTGGAATGGTCTGACTAGTTATGCCTAATAAAATACTCTTAAAATGGAACTTCTTGTTCAATATATAACAAGTAAATTTGTACCAATACTCTATAGTACAAATTACGATAATTAACATGAATTAACTCTTTTGAAGTTTTCAAATAATAATTGAACTTCTGGTTCTATATTTTTAATACAATTGCGAAATTTTATATGATTGTCCATAAATCTTTAACATAACATATTCAAGATTTATAGCAAAATCAATTTGGAAATATCACTATATTTATGATTTAGGATTACTTGTGATATTTGTCGAGATTTGTACTACTTTACGAGTACAATAAAATATTCTTTTATAAGACATATTCATGAAATCTTCAAGATTTCAAATATGAAATTTATAAACCTCAAATCAATTGAAATCCTAGAATTATTATAATTTTACATTTTTACAGAATACTCATAATAAGACATTTTTCAAGAGTAATATAGTACTATTTCAATCTAGATTCATAAAAATATATTCTTCTGGACTAATATTGATCTAGTTAAATTATCACTTCTTCAAAAGCAATAGTCTAATATTCTTCAAAATAATATAAAATGTAATAAATAGAATCATCGAAGTATTAAACGTAATATAATTTTTCACTTTGATGATATAATATTCAACCAAAATATCAATGTATTGTCCATTTGTTCATGAAAACACAATACTAAATCTCACATATTTTTCTCTTCAAGAGCACAAGATATTCAACTAGAATATTACATTTTATGGTACTTTTTGAAGAAATCTAGTATATTACACGTTCCATGACTTTTCTAGAGCTTACCATATTCTTTTAGAATATGAGATATAAATGTGAACCTTCCTATATAAAAAAAATATTTTACATCATAATAATCTTCCATATTATTAATGAATTTGAGACATTTTTCTTTTTTCAGAAAGTCACAATAATAGGAGCAAAATTACATTTATTCAAGATATACAACAAAATGCAATGTAATAATGTTCAAGATCATTACAAGAATTCTAAATTCAGTAATTTTTAAGAAAATACAATCAATAATATATTATTTTCTAATATATTATGCTTTTTAAGATCAAATCTATTTTATCTATAATAATCTTCTGGATCACTGCTAGATTTCAGAAATCATAAAATTTTCCGGAAAACACGACAAATATAAATCGATAATAGACTAATAATCAATTAAACAATCATATATTATATATTAATTGAAATTAAAATATAATAATTTGGATAACAGAATAATTTATTATCTAAAATAAAGATCACCAATGATATTGTAAGATTATACAGATTTCTTTTATAATATAAATTAATTCAGTCATTTACTACATCTGTGTATGAGATGCGTGATAATGAAAGAAAACTAAACAGATAAAAATTTATATAGAATTCAAATGAGATCTTTTGGATTTCATAGAAAATCTTCAAGAGTAACCACATAAGATTTACTAGATATAATTGATGCAAATTCGCTCTTTAAGAAGTAAAATATATTTAGTAGTACTCAATCTAAATTGTTACTGCTTCTCAATTAACAAAAATTAACAAAGAATTTTCACAATTGTTACTACTTGTCCTCCATGAGCAATACATTTCATACTAAATCATTTAGATGGCTACCGTTGTTGGAGTAGTTCAATATTCTTCCAGAATATTAAAATTTGTAATAATTTGTTCTTCTAAAATAAATAATATTTTCTTATAGTACTAGTACTCATGTGATTCCCCAAGAATAATTAATAAATTGTTTCACTAAATTTAAATCATTCAACGACGGGTTCTTCAGGAGCAATATCAACTTTTCATTGTTAACTAGTATTTATTTAAACTATTGTTACTTTTGGAACAATAAACTAAATATTCTTTAGAAATATTTAATATAGATATTTTATATTGTTTTCCAAGAACAAGTAATATTTAACTGAAATATGACAGTATATTGTGCCAATTTTAGCGTAACAATGTATTAGCTCAATTATAACAATTAATATATACAATAAATATGTATGTCTGATTTAAATAACATAAATAATATCTAGTCTAATGGAACACAAGTAATGACAATTACAATAATAATAAATAAAATAAAAAGTATGATTCTTTGGGATCAAATAATATATTCTTTCAAAATAAATATTGTGTTTTCTTCAGAAAATCACAATTAATAATAAAGAAATAGTATAATTTTGGGAACATATTATATTCTACTAAAATTCATTTTTAACAAAAGATAAGTTGTGATTCTTCGAGAACACAACGAAACATTCTATGTCAATAATATTCAAGAATATCTATAAAAATAGAATTTATGTTTCTTTAAGAAATCATAATTATTTACATAATTAGAGCTAATCATATTTTTCTGAAATATTTAATTAGGTAATATTTTAATTCTTCAAGAATTATTATTATGCAATCGTAATAATCTTTAATATTATTATTAATATAATTGGAGATTAAATCTCCTCAAACACTATATTAATTATAGCATGCGTGGATGAGTCACTTGTGACTCTAATATTACATCAAATAAAAAACTTATCAATTACATCACATATGTGTATAATAATATATCATATTGTTTCTAGAACAAGAGGATAAAAATTATATAAATTGTGGTTGTCATATCCATATTCATTACGTGATTGACCGCCACAATTATTTCAGGAAAAGGATCAAATAAGAGAGAATTCATGATCTCCTTTATATTGAGAAACAAAAAAGTAATTATGACATAAATAATTATATGCTAAAAATTCATTGAAAATTGAATATTAGCGATCCATGATAAAATTAATATTGCAATCTAATTGTATAAATAATTTCTAATCAAAATTTGAGAAACATGTATAGAATCAGCTATATCAATAAAGGATAATGCTACTCTTTCTTATTGAGCTACTTGTTTGGTGACTTGGTGGAAGTGTATGTGCCTTTTTGCCCATGTATTTCAATTAAATGTAAGGGTGTTTTTGCTAATATATTAAATAGTTATATAATAACAAGTAATCGAGCAAGTGATTCGACAAGGGAATGTAGCATAACTCTATCAACATTTCTTAGAAAATCTATAATAATTACAAATTTTGAAAGAATCTTACCATTAAATTGGCAGACCATTCCATAAGCATCTTAGAAATATCTCTTCACTAAATTAGTAGATTATTTTATGTACCAAATTGGAATCCATCTCACCATTAAATTGGATGAAAATTCCAGTAAGATGATATGTACACATCAAAATAAATAAATAAATAAATCGTCTCATATGCCAAGAAGAAAATTCCATCCCTTGACACCCAACTTTTTGAAAGAAAATCATATTAATTATGATTTCATTCATGATTTATTGTAAAAAAATGAAATGCAAAATAATTGAAGAACAGATCGTACTGATAACGTGTAATGAACTAGAAGGAAAATACAGAAAAAATAGAGAGAAAATAGAGAATAAACTCAAGAATTCTCTGTATCATTATGAGAATCCAAGACCTTTATTTATTGGTACAAGTCTAGGATTTTTAGGGTACAGTAGTCATTCACAATATAATTAAATAATTTACAACAAAAATAACACCAAAAAAATTCCAACGCCAAGAAAATTCCAAAAATGCCCTTGGAAATTTAGGCAGGAAAAACTCTACTTGTCTCTTTAAGAATATATGAGTGTGTATCTAATCAGAAATCTAATTATGTTTAAATAGCACAAATCTAATCACATATCTCAAAATTATATTGAAATTTTTAGGTGAGAAACTAAAGGGTTGTCCACTGCCACTCTTCTACTTTTAAGGTATATATAATAATAATAATAATAATAATAATAATAATAATAATAATAATAATAATAATAATAATAATAATAATACTATCCCCGTCTCAATTATTTGGTCTCATTTTCCTTTTTGAGATGTCGCAAATCTATGATCTCATTTCTATATTTAAAAGTCTAATTTACATTGCTTTACAAATTCTCTACTTAATACTTTAATTAACTCTCAATTTTAAATTCTACTCATTAAATAGGGACAAATTAGAAACATAGATCACAAAATGTGTATTTTCAATACATTTCTTAGTCCTTGTGAAAAGCAAATGGGACTAAGGGCGGAACTACTTTAAGGCATTGACTGACTCAAGCCCCCCCTCGAGCCAAAAAAAATCTGAAAAGCGAGGAATTCTTCAGAGAACCGGGATGGATGAAGAAGACAAGAAATAAGGATGGTGAGAGGTAACTGAAAACAAAAAATTATGCAAGATGAGGGATTTAAGTTATAGAGTGTCAGGGACCCATGAAGGAAAAAAACACACAAACATGAACAACAAAGACGGAACTACTTTAGGGTATTGCCTGGCTCATGCCCGGCAGCACCCCGCCACCTCACTCAAAAAAATTAAATAAAATAAAATCTGAAGAGCGAGGAATTCTTCAGAGAACTTGGGAATTCTTCAGAGAACCGGGGATGGTTGAAGAAGATGATAAACAGGGATGGTGGACGGTAATTGAAAACAAAAAAGTATGCGAGACGAGGAATTTAAGTTATAGAGGGTCAGGGACCCATGAAGAAGGCAAGAAAAAGCCAAAAAGGTGAGCCGTGATTGTAACGAATTAGAAGAGTCCATCAATTTTAAAAATGAACAATAATTATCCACCTATGGTATTTTTACAATTTAATATAGTTATTTATTTATAATCTAAATATCTAATCAAATACTTACAGAATCTCATAACCTTATATATGTAATAAACTAAGAGCCACTTATGATTTGATGTGGTAAAATCTTTTATACTTAATCAAACACTAACACGAGAAAATTAGGGAGGATGTAGCTTTATTACTTCATTTTCAAATTTTCTGCTTGATCTGAAGAAATTATTTATGCTATTTCTTTTGCTACATTTTTAATAGAATTTGTTGTGTGACGTAAAGATTGGACAAAAACGAACTTCTCAGGTTGATTGCCAAGGATAGGTTTTCTGGGCTTCTACTTTCTTTTTCTTTGTTGCTATTAATTACATTTCAACACCATCTTAGAGCCTTTGTATCATATGAAGATTGTTCTTTATTACTATTGGGTCTCAGTGGTGATAGATTGTAGTTCAATACTTTCGAACAATTAAAATAAATTTTTTCTTAGCCCACCAAGAAAAAAGTTCCTAGTTCCGCGTCTGAATGGGACCAAATAATTGGAATATATCTAGTAATAGAAGTTCTAAAAACATATAAGTAAATCAAGAATTTTATTATGCATATAAGTAGACTGGTTATTATGTATACTTGTACATGTGGCACCCATCTAGACAACATCCACCCCTACCTCTACCCTTAAAACCTAATTTGGATGAGTGCCACATGTAAACACACATATAATAATTACAACAACAACAACAACAATAACAACAACAACCAATGTACCGGTACGCATACTAAAAACTTTGATAAGTAAATCCTTTATAGTTTGTAAGTTATGATTTTTAACCCAAACAAGCATTCCTACATCATTTAATCTAACCGTAAAGATATTATTTTAGTCAATTTCAGACCCTAAACATTTTAAATAATTAATTTTCAAACCCTAACTTTCAAGTATTGCATTATTGGTCCTTAAAAATTTTTATTCTAATCACATAAGTTTTTAAACTTTTAATTCAACTTAAATTAGCCCCTAATCTATTCAAAAATAATAAACTAAAACCATTTACCTATTGTCTTTGTTCAATTTAACCCCTAAGGAATTTAATTACAACATGAAAGTCCTAAATCCTAAACCAATCAAATTAATTATAAATTATAACATTCACAAGTGATCAATTAAATTGTTAAACAATTTAAGAACTCACACCTTTAGCACTTTAACTTTCATAAACATTCAATCAACTCCTTAAAGTTTAAAAATTTATTTTCAACGACAATTTTTAACATACTATTTCACCCTAATTTTTATTTGCTAGATGAGGTCCCTTTAAATCTTAAGTTTTAGCAGTATCACTATTAGCACAATTTTTCAAGTACATTTTTTCAAGTCTTTTCGAGGTGGGTTTTACATTATATAATTTTTGGGTTAAATGATCATGTCTTTTCCTTATGAGTCATCACAATTGTGATTTGAATGCATGAAGAGATTTGTCAAAGATCGCAAACTAATCTGGGGTCAAAAATAGGTCATTAGGATAATCTACCATGCAACTATGATTACTAGCATGTTATGTACGTTGTTAAGGACCGCAAACAAGTCCGGCATCAAAAGTAGGCCCTTGAGATGGCTCACAATATGTCTTTGTTTCCCCAATAAAAAAAATTCCCGCTAAAAACTAGTATCATTTCAAATTCTAATTTTTGCTCTAAAAAATTATTTTTTGGGCTTTGTATGTCAAAGTTAATTGAAGAATGCTAAAGAACCTTGATTTGATAAATTTCTGTAAAATTTCTCACTGCCTTCTGAATATTAGATGGATGTATGTGTATATATATACACACACACACACACACAAAGAATTGAATTTTTAGAAGAATGATAGGAAAATATCTACAACATAATTCAGCTAAAAATTTGCACTTCCACTACGGTTGCAGTAGGAAGATTCCTGATATAGCTCTGGTAGTGGGAAAATGCCCTTTTCTCTCCAATATGCTGTACAATTGTTCTGAATACTATTTGCACTGCTACTCTTTATAGTATGCTCTGTTGCACAAAGGTCCAAACACTTATTATTCAGGGCCGGCCCTTATACTAGTTGACCAAAGCATTCGATTAGGGGCCTTCGTTAGAAAATATCGAAAAGTTTACAGTCGAGTTTTACAAAACATATATCAAAAAAATAGAACAAAAATAATGTGTACACAATTTTATTATAAATTGCTTTGTAGCATAGTGGAAAAGTTATATATTTTAGTCACCGTCTTTAATTATAGGACAAATGTTCAAATCTTTATATCCACAAATTTGATTTTTTTTTAAGGACCAATTTAAATTTTCTTTTTTGTGTTTAATAATAGTTACAATTGTTGTAAATTTTATTAAATTTCAAATACTAAATACTAAATTTGTAGTATAATTTTATAAGAAAAGGGCTCTCTAAGTGTTTTAATAATGTATATGTGCTTCTGATAAAATATAATCAAATATCTTACAAATTAATAAATATTAAAAACCTATTGAGAAGAAAATTCCATTGAATATTATTACAATGTTTACTTGTTTTGCTCACGTAATTAATATAAAATTTAAATATTCAAAGTTCAAACCATTAAAATCGTATTTAATAGAAACTTTTGTAAAAAGCGGCTCTATTTAAATTTCGCACAGGGCCCCTCAAATCTTTGGGCTGGCCCTATTCTTACTTTTAACTGATCATCTCAAGCTAGGATGTAGTTCTTTAACTCCTACTTTCTTTTTAATGATCCGAGAGAATGATAGGGATATAGTTAGCACATCTATAATCTGTTCAGTGGATGGAATGTATTTTAGATCCAGTGATCCTTCTAATACATTATCCTAGCAGTGTATATTAAACCCAATGTGTTTTGTTCTAGCATTGTATATTAAGCTGCATTTGCCAAGTCTCTGTATTCTGCTTTTGTGCTTGATTTTGATGATTGACGGTTTCTTAAACGACCAAGCTGCCAATGTGTCTCCAAAAAATATATTGTACTATGAAGTTTCTCCAATATATATACTGTCATCAAGGTAGGAAGCCCAATCTGCATTTGCATACCCAGTAATATTCATGTCACCAATGCAATAAATCCACAGAACAAAATTCATAGTGTCTTTCAAATACCTGAACACCCTGTTGATCAACAGGACAACTTAAGCATTGACTTAATTTGTTTAGTGAAAATGTAACATCATGGTCTAGTATGTGATAAATATTGTAAGATTTCTATGGCACTTCTAAACAAAGTGGGATTAACCAATTGTTTTCCATCATCTTTCGATATAGTTTTCCGAGTTGCCATAGGAGATATAGTTGATTTCACATTATCAAACCCAAACCTTTTTAGCATTCGAGCAATATAATGAGCTTGAGTAAGAAACAACCTAAAGTCATACCTTCTGACTTTAATACCTAGAAACTAATGCAGTTGCCCTAGTCCTTGATTGCAAATTTATTGTTTAGCTTGTAGACGAACTATTGAATTCCATTCCCTACCACTAAGACATCATCCACATAAATTAATGCAAACAAGACTTTATCATTGGAAACGAGGAAAAATAATGAGTTATCGGTCTTTTGATTGCGTTAGACCCCAAGTGACTAAAGTTTTCTTCAAACTATCATACCAATCTCTTGGAGCCTGTCTTAATCCATAAAGGGCCTTTTCCAACTTGAATACATGTTTGGGTTTCTTGGGATCAATTAAACCCTCAAGTTGATACATGTAAACTTGCTCTTCAAGTTTACTGTTGAGGAATGCATTGTTAATGTCAACTTGTCTGATTTGCCAACTTTTAAAACTGCCATAGTGAGAATAATCCTCAGAGTTGCTGCTTTTATCATAGGACTAAAGGTTTTCCTGAAGTCAATCCCTGGAGTTCTCCTAAAGTCAATTCCTGGAGTTTATAGAAAACCTTTGGCAACTAATTTGGCTTTATGCCTTTCAACCTTGCCATCTACAATATACTTAGTCCTGAAGACCCAGTAATTACTAATTACCTTATAGACCTTTGAGTAAGGAAGTAGTTTCCAAGCTTTATTCTTTACTAGTGCCTCAAATTCTTCAGGCATAGCATTTTTCCATACATCATTTTCAAAGCTTTTTCTACACTTAAAGGTTTTGCATATGTTCCCTTACATTCCCTTATTACTATCTTGTCAATATAGGTTTTGGGCTTAAATATGCTCCCTCCTTTGCGTTAGTAACCATAGGGTGTCTATTTATAAGCCTTTGATCATACAGCACCTCACTCTATTCACCTTCCAAACCACTGTAATTTTGAGAATTCTCACCCACTTTAGGTTCATTCTTATCAAATTCACCATAATCCCCATGGTTTCCTTCAACTTCTGCTTGATCAGGAAAAGAAGTTGAAACATCATTTGCCACTTGAAATGCTTCATGTAAATATGTAAAGCTACACTAGAATTTTGGTATCGGGTCTATCATGAAGTAAAGTAAGGTAGCCTAGAAGAATTGTTTTCTTGATTTGAATGTGTTTGTACAGAATTTTTGATGGCATTTTTGGATTAAAAGGGAAAACTACTTTCATCAAAGATGACATGCCTTGACGCCTAAACTCTTCCCCAAAGGGCTAAGACATTTGTAACCTTTATGTGAATCACTTAATCCGAGAAGGTACATTTGATCAAATGATACCCAAATTTGTGGTTTTGATTGGGCCTAAGGCAATGGTAGCAACTGCAGTCAAAAGTTTTTAATAAATTGTTATTAACTGTCTTTTTATAAAGCATTTCAAAGGAAGAATTGTTCTGGAGAATTGGAGTGGGCAATCTATTAATAATGAAGGTTGAGGTTTAGAAGGCCTGCAACCAATATTTTAATCGCATTTTTGCTTTAGCTAGAGTGTTAAACCCCATGCAAATTGTTTGCTTAACAAAAGGTCTGTATTCTCCACTGACATAGTGGATCATCTTAATCTCTCTATCAAAATTGTTTTCAACAAGACTTTGAAAGCCTATGAAAACTTGTAGAACCTCATACTTAGCCCTTAAATGTTAGTAGAAGATCTACTAAACCGAAGTTGGTTCTGTTAATGTGCCCGCGTGTAGAATTGGTATCTGACATGTATAAAAATAATGGATCCAATCGATGTACTTTGAATTTAATGAATGAATAAGATAATACCAACTCTGCAAACGAGCACATTAACAGAACCAACTTTAGTTTTGTAGAAAAATTTTATAGGATAGAGCCATGTGAACTTGCTAAAGTCATCCAAGAAGAGGATATACATAATATCTGAAGTCGTTAACTGATGCAACTAGGGCAGGCCCCTACACATCAGTGTGAATGAGATTTAATGGTGTGTTTTCATGTGAGGTTAAAAGATTAAATGGCAATTTATGAGATTTACCATATTGACAAGACTCACAAAAGGACTTATTTCATTATATTTGAATTTTCATTACAATGTCTAATCAGGATATGGTTCGTTGTAAGATCAAAGTTATGGCCTAACCTTCTATGCCATTCTTTCCACTTTTCCTTTTGATTTACTGAAAGTAGACTAGTAGCTAAACAGGCTTTGTCGAAAGCAGAATAATGTTTAGGTATGAAAGAAGACTTGAGTGGTTGCTAGTCTTAAAAGTTGTACTTATACAAACCCACATTAAGCATCCCTTGTGCCAGAATCTAGTTCATTTGTTTGTCCTTCACAAAGTAAGAGTTAGAGTGAAACTCCACAAACGCATTGTTATCATAGTACGTTGAAACACTCAACAATTTCTTCTTAATTTTATGCACTACTAACATATCTTTAAGCACTAAACTGGAATTGTTTCCAACATTTAACCTAGAATTACCAACGTGTCTTATATTTAAGGTTTTGCCATCATCAACCATTAAACTTTTCTCACCTTTGTAATCAATGACATTTTGTAGGTTGTTCTTAACTTATATAGCATGATGATTGGCCAGAGTCAGCAACCCAAGCTAGATCTAAAACTATATTTGATATGATAGGTGTGTGAAGTGTCAATTGTAGAGTTTACCAAGTGTCTTAAAAATTCAAAATCTAAAATCTATATATCTAAATCAAATGTAGTCTAAATAAGTTTTCCCGCCCAATTCCCTGACGCCATGACTGATTTCATATTTTATTTTTTATTATTTTGTTCTTTTCTATTTTGAAATGACTAATTTACGTAATTTAACCTTGACCTTTCATCTTATTGTGTAATTTAATCATAACTTTTTAAACTTGACATTTTCAACCCCACATCTTACCTTTTTTAGGTAATCTAGCATTTCTTTTACTTAAAAAGATAATGATACCCTTCAATTCTTATTAACTTTAAAAGAGAATAATAATTATCAGGCACAATTTATTGATTTTTCCCGCTTTTATCAGGCATAATTTATTGATTTTTCCGGCTTAAAGTCTGTCTTACATCAATGGGCTCTGTGCTCTGACCTTTTAAACTTGGCATTTTCAACCTCACATTTCACCATTGTTGCGTAATCTAGCATTTTTCTTTTATTGAAAAAGACAATCTCATTAACTTAAAATATATATATATACATATCTAAATCAAGGATAGTTTAAATAAGTTTTCCTGCCCAAATTCCTAATGTCATGACTGATGTCATATTTTATTTTTTATTATTTTGTTCTTTTCTATTTTGAAATGATTAATTTACGCAATTTACCTTGACCTTTCATTTTATTGTGCTATTTAATCCTAACTTTTTAAACTTGACATTTTCAATCTCACATCTTATCTTTTTTTAACGTAATATCGCATTTCTTTTACTTAAAAAGACAATAATACCCTTCAATTCTCATTAACTTTAAAAGACAATAATAATTATCGGGCACAATTTATTGATTTTTCCCTCTTAAAGTCTATCTAGCACCATTGCTTATAATGTCGTACCACATCAATGTGCTCTGGGTTCTGACCTTTTAGACTTGGCATTTTCAACTTCACATCGCACCATTGTTGTGTAATCTAGCATTTTTCTTTTACTTAAAAAGACGATAATACGCTAAAATTATCATTAACTTAAAATCTATATCTATATTTTATTAATCAATTGTAGCTTCTACCTTATTTCTCGCTTTTGATTGGTGCTGTAAGCCAACGAATGACATCATATTTTGTCTATTTTCCCATGTTTTCTCCTACAATAGAATTTAAAATTTTGTTTCCCATTTCTCAGAGGAACTCATAAAGACTGTATTTTTTTTCCTTATGAATTTGATATTTTTCATGAAATGAAATCAAACTGGAGGTAAGTTTGCGGAAAATGCTTGTAATGAGAAAGGTTAGGTAGCTTAATTATATTTCTTTGCAAGGAGAAGGGCTGGCCGAAATGTCATCAATAGCGATTGATAGAGTTAAACACTTGGTAAGTTTGTATTTGTACTATGACTTTAAAAGGCAATTGTGAACTTAGTTCGCCTTAATAATCTTTATTTAAATGTCAATAACTTTTTAAAAGAGATTTTAGACTCATTCTCATTGGAAACACACAAAGCTTACAGGGTTAGTTTTTTGTTTTTTCTTAAAAATTTTTAATGATTTAGCATAATGAGTCAAAAGTTGAATACTTAAGATGCTTTTGTATGTGGATTTGTTTGTCAAAAATCAACCTTTAATAAATTTCTCACAAATAATGATTTAGCATAATGCAATCAAACTGGAGGTAAGTTTGCGGAAAATGCATGTAATGAGAAAGGTTAGGTGGCTTAATTATATTTCTTTGCAAGGAGAAGGGCTGGCCGAAATGTCATCAATAGCGATTGGTAGAGTTAAACAATTGGTAAGTTTGAACTTACACTATGACTTTAAAAGGCAATTGTGAAGCCTCAATAATCTTTGTTTAAATGTCAATAACTTTTTTAGAGAGATTTTGAACTTATTCTCATTGGAAACATACAAAGCTTACCGGGTTAGTTTTTTTTCTTAAAAATTTTTAATGATTTAGCATAATGAGTCAAAAGTTGAATACTTAAGATGCTTTTATATTTGGATTTGTTTGTCAAAAATCAACCTTTAATAAATTTCTCACAAATAATTATTCTTTTTTTAGACCAGCTTTCTTTTTCATAAGTTTGAGTTTTAAAATCATATAAGATGGAAATTTTTGAAATTTCAAAGATGCAAAAGGTCAATACAATTCATAGTTTAAGCATGAGGTTTGACTAATAGAACATTAAGATGATGTGCTATGTTTAATATATAAACACATACTCATGTCATGCAAGTTGATTGGTCCTAGTGAATATTGGAAAAGATTTCTATAAATGAGTTTATTGGTCTAATTTTTTCCGATAATGTACATTTATCTTTTATATTTTCAACTAATGTATAAATATTTCCCGTTTATTTTTTAAATTCCTATTGTTATATATATATATATTCATCTTTTTTATTTTCAAGAAATGTAAATGTTTCCATTCCTTTTTCAAATTTCTATCGTTATATTTCTTAATGTTGTTCTTTCTGTGCATCGCACGAGTACTGTACTAGTGATTTATAAACCAATCCATTTATTATAATATGATAGATACAAAGCGGAAATCTTGAAGGGATTTTATTGGTCGATTTCAAAATTGAGAACGAAGCCCTTTTCCACCTCGTTCCCTCAACCCGACACCCACTTCTTCGTCACGTTCTCTTTTTGTCACCGCCCTATCCTTTGCTCTCGAGCAGTGATTCTCAGGTAAACCAAGCAATTTTTCCCTTTTGTTACTCAATCTCGGCTATATACATATATATCTTTACACACACATATAGATATGTTGTATTTATATCTGCGTATGTAGATAACCTTTTTTTTTTTTTTACTGATTGCTATTCTTTGATTTTGCAGAGAAAATGGATCTCTTTGGGTCTTCTCTTCGTCCCGTAATTCCTTTATCCCTATAATTGCTTTGGTTTTATGCATTTTGAGCTAATGAAATGTCTTTGGGCATATGAGTTTTGCTTTATTTTCACCTGAATTGGTAGCATATTTTATGGTCTATGACTGTTTATCATTTTATGGAATTCAAATAACTTCTATTTTGATCATCTGACTTTGGGAGTGTTTCACAATTCAAGGAATGAGCGAAAGATTGTATAATAATGTAAGTTGCGGTTTACTTGTTGGAAGAATTAAAAATCTAATTTCCCATCTGAGCTCAAGCTTATTTTAGTTCCTGGAAATCTAAGTTCAGTGGAGATTTGGAGCTTTGATCTAGCTTCAACTGATGTTATACAAGATTCGTGAGTTTAGACTGGGAGCATTGAATATAGAATCCTTCAGTAGATTAGCTACAAAAATTAACCTAGAAAGTAACTTGAATCTTTATTCCTTTTTCCGTAAAATGAAAAATGAATTGAGACATTCGATAAGTTTGCATTGGTTTTTGGCGGTGTTGGGATTGTTATCTGGAACATGACGTAAAAAGTTATTTCCTGTGGTAGACTAAGGGTTGGTATATTTTGATTTTTCAAAGTAAATTTTCACTCAAATTCATTTTCAGCCACACATTTGTTAAAATAATCTTACGCGTAGATTCATAATTTTCCCTTACTTTTCAACCACACATTCTTCTAAAAAATCACCATACACAATCAGTTCTCAAAAAAATAAGAACCGTACAGGCCTTAAAAGGTTCTGTCACCACTATGGGGAACATGAATTGTTTATAGAATGCTTCAGTAAGCTTACCCCCAAGCATGTTTTAAATGAAGTGTAACAGAGAAGAGAAAAGAGCAATTTTGCACTTCTGTTTATAATTGGGTAAAGGAAAACTTTGATTGAGAAGCCTTTGAAATAAGACCCCCTTTGGTATTCTAATGTATGTTGCTCAGACTCAGGTGAGGGTCATATCTAGGAGTTGGATCCTACTTTTTCTAAAATGTAAGGTACTTGTATACAGCTAAAAGGGATTCTAATTTGCTATAAGGGACAAGCAATAATGGAAATGAACCTATCTTTACTAGACGGAGGGAGTATTACAGAGAAATAAACTTCGAAAAGGCGACAATATGCCTCGAGGCGTTTTTCCTTGATGAGGCAAGGCGTATGCATCAATGTGATTGAGGCGTAAGCCTCTTGACAAACCGATACAAATAGGTTAGAACGTTGTAAAACAAATAATTTATTTCAAGCAAAGTAAAGTAAATTGATCAAATTCCAGTACGTTCATCATCACATGTTGCTATTTTGAATAATCTTGTAGTTTGTAACTTGTAACTGACTATGATAATGAGTGAACTAAATGTGACATGTGGCAGAATCATTTATGAGAAAAAGAGCACGAGTAGCTAGCAAGAAAAAGGGTAACATGCCTCCTATTGAATATCGATTTTTTCTGGTCGAAATGTGGCAACTTTTTGTTGATGTAGAAGAAGCGATAGAACAACAAGAAGATATATTGATATGATGCAAACCTCCTTGCTTCCAAATTCCAACTTATTAGGCTAAGTTTTTGGATTGTTATTTGATTCGATTTGTAATGAACTTTGTACTTCAATTGAACCAAAATAAAAAATAAAAAAATAAAAATTGGATGCCAATTTAGAGGCCTACACATCTTGAGCTTTGAGGTGCAACTACCAAAGGCATATGCCTCTAAGCAAATTGCCTCAAAATAGTGCCTCAAGGCACTAGACAACCGCCTCAAGCCAAGGTGGGTCTTGAGGCGAGGTTTAAAACTATGATTAAGAAAGTGGACAAGAGCACTATTGGTGAAATGAAAAAAATTGGAGTACAAAATAGGTAACTGAGAATGCTTCCCAAATATCCACCCTTTCATTCATATATTAGTAATAGAGTAGAAGGGTGAAAATACTCATCCTTAATGTGCATATATTGTGTGTGAATTCCTTGTGATATCAAACAGTACTGTTCTTGGTGCAACTCTTTTATGATAGTTGAATTGCCTAGTTCGATTTTCTTCTGTAGTTTTCTATTCTTGTATTCCTTAAAAGTTCTTGGCACTTCTTTTTGATCTATTACTATTTCAGTTTTACAGTTGCCTGCTTCTCATGGGCTTCAGGTTTTCTGCTTCTCTCTTAAACAACCGGCTGATAGATACTTCGAAACTTGTAAGTTTTTTATATGACTAATTATCTTTAATGTAAAACTCCTTAGTACTTATCTTGTGTAGCTTGGCAGATTTTATGTGTTCTTGCTAAGCATCTTCTAAATAAGATTGGATATGTATGAAATTGATTTTGAAAGAATCAATTCTTATCTATTTTTATTTGCCAATTCATTCTTAGCCACACATTCTGTAAAAAAAGTTATTTTTCACAATTCTCCATACTACTTTTTAACCACATATTCTCCCAAAAAATCACTTTTCACAGAATCAATTCTCAAAAAATCTATTTCATATACATCCTAACTGATCCATATATCACCTTTAAAAAGTTGAAATTCTACAGCACAATGAACTATCTAAAATAGCGTCTTTCTCTCATGGGTGTTTGTTTCAAATTATTTTTCTTCTCTCACTTCTTTCTCTATGTAGTTATCCTAAAGGTTGTTTGATTCGGAAGAAAGAAAAGTGGGGGAGGTTTAAGGAAGTTTCAAATGTGTGGTTGAGAGTAATTGTCAAATCAAGATGTAGGTTGAGATTATAATTTTTCCATAATATGGACTGGACAATGAGATTCAAATACCCCTTTATTTTATGTCTTTACTATACAAGTGGAGTCATTAGTAGTCCAGTGATTTGATTTGGCTTTAGCTCCAACTAGTTTTTGGGCCACTACTCTGGATGGCAATGATAATGAATGGTGCATTTTACTTTACATACCAAGTTTAATACTTATTTCAGGGAAGACTGTTAAGAGTTTTTATTTAGAGGTTTAATGCTATTTTATGTTTGATTTTTTTATCTAAATTAGGATTTATTAAACCCTATGTAAAGAGGTTGTCTTTTGTATTATAGAGGCTCTGGTTACAAAATGTAACTGATAGTTTTCCATAATTTCTGTTTCTCCCCGTTTGATTCTTTTCTCCTCTCTATGTCCCTCCTTTTATTTCCCTTCCCCCAATCCCAGCCTCTTTAATATTTTAATATTATGTTCTACATCAGAGAATCCTTAAAATTGTTTCATCGATTGGCATTTGATTTTCAGACTGTCTGAGTTGGTTTCTCTTCACTGAAGTCCACCAAACCATTTGTGGAATGTAAATAATATTTCCACATTTAAATCTTTAAGGCGCTATATTCTACTTGTGAGCTATTGATGTTTGGCTTGGAACAGAAATACCATGCATGCAGAATAGCCTGATATTTCTTTTCCAATACCTTATATCTTCTCATGTCCCTCATTATTATTGTATACTGCTTCATCTTATTCGGTAGGTATAGAGTATGTTCCTGGACAAATCAATTATCAACGGAACGTTAATTGCAGTTTTCCACAAGTATGTCTTGGTTTGGCCTAATGGCGAACAAGCACATGCTTAAATCTAGATTATTTTCTGTAGCTTTCCTGGCTTCCAATAGATGCCTTATTAATTGGGGAAAACTTCTGTTTTTGATAGCATAGTCAATATCTTAAAAACAGATACAAAAGAGTAAAAAGTAGGAAAGATTATGGTACTAGTGGGTTTATTCGATGTCTAGGAAACCTAACCCTTCCAAGAATTGGTTTGGGGATAACAAACAAACTTGAAGTTGCATCATGAGAAGAGACGAGAGATTCTACCGGCTTGTAGGGGACCTAGGGGGTAAAAACCCTCATGCATACAGCTATTAGACTGGTTCCGGAAACTTGCTTATAAATATGACATGAAGGGACCACATAACTAGATTGCTTGTAATTACAGAGATTATTCATAAAACACTTAAGTAAACTGATTGTAATGGATGCAACTACAATTGAAAATTTCTTCCTCCTAAGTGAACCTTCCACATGCCTTAGTAACCCCCTTAAAGTATATCTGAAGGAAAGCAAGGTAAGAGAAAGAATGATTCGACCTGGAGAACTGGAGGTGGGGAGGTGCCTATTTATAGTGTTTATGACTCGTTCCCAAGCCTTATGAACATGGTAAGAATCAAAACCCCTAATCTCTTTTCCATTTTCCAAATTCCAAATTTCCCGTGCATGATTGATATCAATTCTTAAGAAAAGAATCAATTAGAATCATACATAATTTTACATAATAAAAACCCGAGGTTTTTTGCTAATTTCGTGTATAATGCAGGGCAAAAATATGCATGGTTCAAAATTTGCAGTCTAGTTCCCAAACTATGGAAATCAGTGGCAGTTTGTTTCATATACTTCCAAAACTCAATCTTTGGCCCTAAAATTCAAATCTAACGGCCTTTTAAGCATGTTGGGGGTGTTACAGAGCCTCATTTGCTATGTGTGCAAATTTTCCTTTTGTGTTATCTCTTGTTTAATAAAAATAGATTATCTCATTTTGTTATTGTCATACTATTATCTTGTTTTTCCCTTTCCAAGAGCAATTTCTTATGTACTTAAACTTATTGGAAGGTTTGTTGTATAAAAATATTGTTGATAGTGATTCACTTTGGTTCTCCATACATGTTCTTTCAGATAAAATGTCGTATCCTGTGAGAAGAAATGCACGTGAAACATGGAGCTCTCTTTACCTTAAAAAGAATTTTAATCAACCCTATAGTGATTCTAAGCTTCATAGACAGCAAAGATTATCAAGATATATTGTTAGATCTGAACTTGCTGGTGCCAGTTCTACTGGTTCTTCCTCATATCCATTACCAGGTGTGCAAGAAGTTCTCATTGGATTATTCTTTTTCATGTCAAGGATTTAACCACTCTTCTTTAAACTCTTCAATGCAGAAAATCAGTTGGGCCCTAAAATAAGAGGAATTTGCTTTTATGCTGTAACTGCTTTTACTGCAATGTTTCTGATCGTTCCGATGCTTATTGAGCATCCTTTGGTTCTATTATTTGATCGATATCGTAGAAAAGCCCATTATCTTATTGCCAAAACCTGGGCATCTCTGACCGTTGCTCCTTTTTTCAAGATTGAGTTTGTGGGATTGGAGAATTTACCTCCACGAGATACGCCTGCTGTGTATGTATCAAATCACCAGAGCTTTTTAGATATATATACTCTTCTCACTCTTGGCAGAAGCTTCAAATTCATTAGCAAGACTGCAATTTTCCTCTTCCCAGTTATTGGGTGGGCGATGTTTCTGATGGGTGTTATTCCTTTGAAGCGCATGGACAGCAGGAGTCAGTTGGTATTTGATTCTTCTTTGAAAAATCGTGTGTATTCCTCTTGAGTTCCTTTATCTGATTAGAAATTAAAATGCATAACTAGGTATTAATAGGTTTCTCTTCTTCTCTTGTTTACTCATCTGTGGAACTCTTGTAAGTGGTATCTGATTTTGATGTAATAATGGTTGTAGGAATGTCTTAAGCTGTGCATGGCTCTTGTCAAGAAAGGAGCATCAGTATTCTTCTTCCCTGAGGGCACTCGGAGTAAAGATGGTAAGCTAGGTCCTTTTAAGGTAATGTTCACTTCCTATAACTTGTTTTTAGTCTTGGCTTATTGTTCGAAAAGTAGGCATTGACTAATGTTACCAATAACAATTTTTGCTGGATTTTCACAAAGCACTACGTTCTCTGGATCTTTTTATTTTGGTGTGATCTGGCAATTCTGGAATAGGTTGGATCAGTCTAAGTGTTTTAAGATTTGTTGAACAAGAGGAATTTCTCAAATCTTGTTCGTGTACATTGAAATTGAGTAAGAACCCAGGATATGGAGTTCATATTGAGAACATTCGGCCCTCTTCAATTTCTTGGTCAAACATATACTTCTTTCCAGGCATTTGATACCCCCACGACTACTAGTCTACTACCCACTTATCCCCCACTCTTTTCTATCTATTTAAATATAAGAAACTTATAATCCATCGTGGATGTGGAACAAATGAACCTTAAAAAACAGCTATGTTTCGTGAAGGTTAGGATACTGGAATATGGCTAAAAAGGGGTCCACAGTTTAGAAAAAGTACATGAACAAATCTTCTTTATCGAAGGATATGGACCACTCTTATAAAAATAAAATTGACATTGGAATTTTAAATTTTAACGTTTTTATAATTATATACGTTCTTGGGGGATACAAAGGATCTTCTCTTGATTTCAATGATATAAAGAATTTTCTCTTGACTTTAAAGGATCCGAGAAGGATCTATATCCTTATCCCATATCCAAAGTGTCGGACATTGGTACTTCTTCAAAATTGGGGAGTCTGAGCAGCATAGAGACAGTAAGTTATAGTATTATTATTAATCCATATTTGTATTCTAGAATATAATTTCAAGTTTAGAAGGATAGCTCTGGTAGCTCTTTAGTTCGTGAGGTGTAGAATCTTTTAAAATCCTGTTCTAAAACAAACGAACCCTGAAATTACTAAATCTTCATATATTAATCCTTTGTGCAGTTTGTACTCTGGCAGATCATTTCATCTTTAAAAGATTTATATGGCAGATCTTGCCTAGTGACTGGGAAATTGGAACATCAAGTCATAGAAATGAAAAATTCACAGCCTATTGTTTGTATTCTTCCTTACAAGGATTCATCGTTGTCATAGCATCCCAAGCTTCTGTTTTGGATTCCCTTGTTTTGTCTGTCCTCTTAGTTCTTGAGATTCTTTGGCATTAGTTCTTGAGATTCTTTGGCATTAGCTAAACTGGTTCTGTTGTTAACTGATTATGCCATTCTGCTGCTGACGGGTTGTAGAAAGGTGCTTTCAGTGTTGCTGCAAAAACTGGAGTACCAGTAGTTCCAATCACTCTCATTGGAACAGGTAAGATTATGCCTCCTGGAATGGAGGGTCAGGTGAATCCAGGATCAGTGAAAGTTGTCATTCACCAGCCAATCGAAGGAGATAGTCCAGATACACTATGCAGTCAGGCTAGAGACAAAATCGAGGGTGGTCTTCTTGTTCAAGGTTAAGAGATTCAATGCAGTAAATTTTGTGCATTTCCTCATCCAATATCAGAATCTTTGAGGAGGATTCCGGAAGTACCAGTTGGAAGGTAGAAGTTTGCTCTTCTATATTCTCTCTTTGCCATAGAGGTGCACTAGGGACAAGTAAGCTATTTGATATTTGATATTTTTACTTCCAAAAGTTTTAAGCTATAGAGGTGCACTAGGGACAAGTAAGCTATTTGATATTTGATATTTTTACTTCCAAAAGTTTTAAGCTATAGAGGTGCACTAGGGACAAGTAAGCTATTTGATATTTGATATTTTTACTTCCAAAAGTTTTAAGCTATAGAGGTGCACTAGGGACAAGTAAGCTATTTGATATTTGATATTTTTACTTCCAAAAGTTTTAAGCTATAGAGGTGCACTAGGGACAAGTAAGCTATTTGATATTTGATATTTTTACTTCCAAAAGTTTTAAGCTATAGAGGTGCACTAGGGACAAGTAAGCTATTTGATATTTGATATTTTTACTTCCAAAAGTTTTAAGCTATAGAGGTGCACTAGGGACAAGTAAGCTATTTGATATTTGATATTTTTACTTCCAAAAGTTTTAAGCTATAGAGGTGCACTAGGGACAAGTAAGCTATTTGATATTTGATATTTTTACTTCCAAAAGTTCTCTTTGCCATAGAGGTGCACTAGGGACAAGTAAGCTATTTGATATTTGATATTTTTACTTCCAAAAGTTTTAAGCTATAGAGGTGCACTAGGGACAAGTAAGCTATTTGATATTTGATATTTTTACTTCCAAAAGTTTTAAGCTATAGAGGTGCACTAGGGACAAGTAAGCTATTTGATATTTGATATTTTTACTTCCAAAAGTTTTAAGCTATTTGATATTTGATATTTTTACTTCCAAAAGTTTTCTTTTTCATTTATAAATTTTATTAAAATATTTTATACTTGGTTTGTAGTTTCTGCTCTCTGATTAGCGTTTAATTACCATTGACGGACTTTCGTTGCTATTGTGATTACGTCTGATGTTTCTGTTCTTGGGTTTTGCATAAACCATGCAACACTGTATCATAACATCAAAAATAGAGCACTGAGCTACTTTGATCATGTGACAATGTTTTCTTCATAGCACGTTTTCCTTCATTATTTGTATATAATTTTCACTTCTTGTTACCTGTTATTATCGCTGGGTCCATGGTGAACTTGTGACATAAATGCGTGCATACAATGAATTGTATCCTAGTGCATGCCTGCACCAGTAATTTTGTCAATTTGTGCAATATTCAAGTGAATCAAGGATTTTTCCAAAATTTTTTGTGGATTTTCTCAGTATAAGTGACCATTCCTATATGATCTGAAATGAAATGTGGATCTGCTTCATGTAGGAAGCAGCACTGTCCATCCAATCAGTGGTCCTAACTCAAGATTCAGCCAGAGTAGTTACAACTATATCCAATAACAAGAACCAGCGGTTATCATCTACTAGTTATCTGAAATAAAGGTTTTACAGAATTGCTTTTCTAGTATTTTCACCGTGGCTCTATATTCTCAGCTGTCTTCAAACTAGAATGTAGTTTACTGTCACTTGAATTAGTGAATTTGATCTGGTCTTATCAAATGCAGTCTAATCTTATCTTCCTCTATTTTACTATTATGGGTTTTCTTTTTCTCCGTTATGGGGTTTTCTTTTTCTCCGTTAAGTTTGCCTTCGGCTTGTGCTTTTTATCTTAGTTTCACCCTCAGCAGGTGTAATTTTCTCTGGCCTTCTTGCCATCTAAGATACAGAAGTGGCATTTGCCCTTGCCAGATTTTGCTTCATTTTGGGGTCTCATTCCCAATCGCCGCACAGCTTGAGGCTCATCTAGCCCTTCATGTTGTATAAACAGTCTTCTAGTTATAATGGTAGTACTGTCTCATTTTCTATCATTTCCTTTATTTATTTATTTTTTATTTTTTGGAGGGGGTGGAGTTGGGGGGGGGGGCGGGTGGATATTACAAAGACATTGTAGGAGAGGGGAATTCAACTCTTAAATCGAATGTGTAGGAAACTCACTTGAATGCTATAATATCACACGGGTCATGGCTTTTCTATCATTTAAGCTTGCATGATAACTTGATAATTTCTTCTGGTACATGCCCTTTTTTTTCTTTTTGCCCCTCCGTTTACACGTAAGTGGGTGATGGCATTTTCAGTAAGATTGATAGTTTTAACAAGACAACTGACGTACTTCATTCGAGTCTCAAGAGAAATTAGGGTTTGTTATCTTGTTCTGTAGGTTGTGACCAGCTTTTAATTCAAAATATTTAAGATTTTCATATTTTTAAAATCAAAGAAAGAATCTGCCTAGAAATTTAAAATCATTTCATCTTATGCGTCTCTAATACTAAAAGGTTGAAAACATTGCAAATGTATAAGCTAAAAAACTTTTCATAAATTACAAACAACCTATGTTAGCAAAAGAATTTACTTGAAAGTGCCATTCACTCAAACAAATCATATCTATATGTGTTATAGTATTTACATGCGGTAGATAAATTTCAATCTTTTAATTTTTTGAAATTTATTTAAGTTTCAAAATAATAATAGGTTAATTTCACATATGGTTTTTAACCTTTACACTTTTTATCAGTTAGGTCTCAATTCTTTTCTTCCGATCTCTATTGAGTCATTAACTCCTTATAAATTCGCACGAAGGTCTCTTATGATATTGATAATCTTTACTATTTAAATAAAAAAAGAATTTGAAAAATAGTAAAAAATTTAAAAAACTGAAGGAAAATAATTCTTTTCCTTGTCCTATCTACCTGGCTATCCGTCCCACTTCTACCTTCAAGCTGACTAGAAATGAAAAATGTTACCCCTAGGGGCACAGACAAGTTGGCAAGGGTTGAGGTGACTTGGGGAATAAATCCCCCGGCTACACAGGATCGAATCCTAGGTCCTCTCCCTTGGTTGTCTACCAACTCGTGTATATCCCTCGATATACAACCCCACCGGGTCAAGGGGCCTTTGGCACTAGTGGGGGGTTTCGCCTTGAGGACTTTCCCTTAACAAAGAAATGAAAAATGTTGGTACTTCTTTTCCCCTCCCCCTTTTTTTTTGTGTTGTTGGTGGGGTGGGGGATGGGGGGGTGGGGGATGGGAGGGTGGGAATCCCCATTTTTTCTTGCCATTTCATGAGTCTCCTCCGTTGTTTTCAGAAATGACTATTGGAATTTGTCATTTATAATTTACTTAGGTTGGGGGGGAGAGCTAAGTCGGGAGGGTGGGCAAGAAATTATTTTTTTATTATATTTTAGTTTTTTGAGTCCTTTTTGCTTTTATTAAAAGAATACAAGGTGTAAAGGAATTTTTAGAGGATTAATGACTTTATGTGTGAATTTATGAAATGCTAGGGAGAAAAGAAAAAAAGAAAAGGGAGACTCAACTGGTATAATATACAATTGGGGGACCATATGTGAAATTTACCCTTTCCTAAAAGTAGAAGGCTAACCAAGACTCATATTACAAAGCTAAAAAAGAATTTAAGTAAGAATTCGATTAGTCCTTCTATGGTGTCCAATGTTCAATGTGACAATTATCATTGGACACATTGGAGGGAATGGGCCCAACACACTCAATATAGAGTTGTAACATTTTTCATTGAACACTATATTCTTCAATAGAAGGAATTTGGAATGACAATAGGGTGTGTTAGCCACATAATCTAGACCCGCCCCACTTGTTTTGAAGTTGCCCCAGACCCGCCTCAAACCCCTGAATTCATGGGGTGGGGTACCTACTAAAGGACCTATGAATTTTTTCCCTTATCAATCAATGTTATATGCAACGTATTATTAATTAAAGAACATAAAATAAAATAAAACCTTTATTTAGAATTTTAAAGTTCCTAACATAAACTAATATAATGACATGATTCTTTCAATTCGATAGAAAAATCCTTTTAAAAAAAATTAATATAATAAAAAAATAAATTGATAAACTCCAGACTTGTCCCCCCTCAAATTAAGTTTTACCTTGACACTTAAAAATTGCAAAGGATGATGGAGACTGCCATGACTTTGTATATTGTCTCTATTTGTTTGATATTTCATGACTTTTCACAAATCATTTATATATATACACTAAGGTTAGTAATTAGGGTTAGTGACTTAATATATAAGTTTAGAATTTTATATTAATAATATGCTTCATGTAATATATATATATATATATATTTCAAGCAAAATGATGTTAATAGTTGGGTGGATAATTGATGGTTTTTTTTTAGACACTCGAATTCGAACTTAGAATACCTCAATTTCTATACATTTTTAGAATTAAATTTATTAAAAATAAAAAAAAGAAGAAAATTCTTGGTGGGTCACGGTTCTATGGCGCGGGTCTAACCTGACCTGGACCCACTTTAGACTCACGATGAGATAGACAATGTTGTTCCATACCCGCGGCGGGTCCTCACGAATTTACGGGTCGATGAGTCAAATTACCATCCTAGAAGGAATTGGGTTCCGTTGTGGAATCAGAAAATAAATAGCTAAACATATAGGAAATATATAGTAAAACCTTGATAAGAGATGAATATTCAATAACCATGATTAGATAATAAAATTCTCCACTCTGACTCCGCTTAGTATATTAAATTAACATCCTATAAACGCTTCTCCTGTAAAAATTATTTCGCACGTTATACTAGAAATATTTACCTCAATAAAAAGTTTGCATGGCACAACATATCTTAGTATAGACTTTTCTTGAATCTCTACGTCTACATTATACACAGATAAATCTACCGCACAAAATAACTATGTGAGTCGTGAAGACTAAGTAAACATGATAACATGAATCAGGGACGGAACTAGAGATAGAGTTTAATGGGACTACAAGTTCACAAAAAAAATAAAAAATATAACCTAAAATGAAAGATGATACAATTTGAAAAAAGATGTAAAAAATTTCGAAAAATTACATGTCGATTGCCTAAGTCCTTAAATAATCTCACACACACACATATATATATTTTTTTTGGGGAAAAAATCCTAAATGAAAGGTAAAATGTAAAGTGCTAGTACTTTTTTCTAGGCTATAATTTTATGGGTAGACAGTTAAATGACTATTAAATTAAAACAATTTTACTCCTCAATGAAAAAAAAATTAGAATAAAACTTTATTAAAAAAAATACTGTGCTGCACTTGATTATAGCTTAGTGTAGTCCTACTAAACATATGTCCCTGACATGGTGTTCATGATAATATTTAAAGTAACTTGCAATCACTAAATAATTTTTAAATATGGAAATGACAACTTTTGCTATGTGGAAAATACTCGAATGCCCCCTTTTTTCCATTTTGGGTAAGTTGATCGTCTCGGCTATGTTCATTTCATTTTGGTTTCGGCTATGTTCATTTCATTTTGGTTAGCAACATTAAATGTATGAAAATGACATGTCATAGCCTATAGTATATGGCCCTAAGTTCAAAATCTGCGATCTTCAACCCCCCGCACAAGATCCATACACTTGTACCTAGCGACTGTTTGCTTTTCTCTCAACATAATAGTGCCATTTCTCAGTCGCCGAAATCCCCAAGTGTCATACGCCAGAAATCTGCTGCAGACGTCAGACGGAAGCAAAACATGAAAAGAATCTAGTAAAAGCCAGTCTCCAAGTCGGGAAAGAACAAGTTAGTGCTTATTTTCGCAGTTCCTTTGCTTGAGTCTCTTGGACCAAAACCCACACCACATATATGCACTATTCTATATTTACGGCCATTGCAGACAGTACACTTAACTTTAATCCACCCCCATTATCTTCAGTCTCTCACGTGTAGTTCAGTTTGAAGGGTAGACGAAAAATTCTACCCTCTTTGTTAGGCGACCACTAAGATATTCCAGAGATTAGATTAGGTCTGAAGAAATCATCTCCTCTGTCGTTTACTGTATGATTGTGAGTGTTGTCGTCTACAAATAGCAATAGCCATACTCTGACTGTATGATTTCCTATGCGAATGCAATGACTATAGTTTTATGTACTATACGACAATTCCCATTGCAGACATAGTATGAAGGTCAGAAGTTGACTCTTAGATGTAGAAGTTTGGTCATAGAAGTTGGAGTAGTTAGTGAAGCATGCATGGCACGTAGGTTGTGTTTTTTGTTTATGGAAGGAACACTGTCAATTATATCCCTATTAGATTTGATGTATAAATCTCCCTTAATCCTTTATGTGAACGCGAGTGATTTTATCTACACATTGCATATCGTTTCTCTGGTAGCCTCGTTGATACTTGCAATAGATTAGCAGAGGGACAAAGGTGAAAAAGTACTGATGAAAATATTGCCCAACATTATGGAGCCCAGTTTGGCATTGCATCACATGTCGATTGAACCAATGTTCTAGGCACAGATGCTGGACCTGAAAATGAGTCATACATGTCTGACTTTTTATCTGTTGATTGCAGGGATGGAGATAACATTGAGGTTCATTGTTTCTTATAGTGGGCAGGTAAAATTACGCCGAGGTTCAACATTCCGGGATAACATCTCCCGCCTACGCAAATCACGGATGATGACGACACGGAATGGTACAAGACAGTACATAGTCAAACCCCAACAAATGTTGTGGGTTTCCCTGTCAACGGGCAAGGACCTGCTACAAATGGCATCCCATGCCAAAGAGCTGTGCTAAATAATAATAGGGACCTCAATTTCACTGTAGTAGGAGAATTCGAGTTTGGAGCCAGCCAACTGACCATGGCCGAATGTCAGAGCTAGAGATCATAATTTATGCCTCGACAACAATTGGACGAAGACATAGCCGTCGATCAGACTGACTCGGTGGAGATGGACTAAGAACCATACGATGAGGATGATGCATCATTTGACTTAGGGGAAACAGAACCAGTGCATGCCAACCCACTTAATGAGCACCATCCTTCCCTCAAGTTTTGTGTCGAGATATGACGACTTCAACAGAATGGCTGTTAGGTAGATATTTGCAAACAAGGCAGACCTGCACTACTACCTTCCAATAAATGCAATCAATAACAAGTTCCAATTCAGCGTTGCGAGGTCCAACCAAACAACAGTTACTGTTGTTTGCTATGACCTAGAATGTGATTGGCTTGTGCGCGCCTTTGCAATGTGGAATTCTTCACTGTTTATGATCCACAAAGTTATAGTTGAGCACATATGTGGTGTGGAGAACCTGAACTCTAACCAAAGGCAGGCTACAATCCGTTTCATAGGTATGCATCTCCGTGATAGGCTTTGCAATAGGAAAAACTACCATCCATGTAGGGTAATGGAAGACATCCAGTGTGAGCTTGTTATAGGAATGTCCTACTCCAAAGTATGGAGAGCCGTGGACTTCAAGCTCAGAGTCGACCATGGCCCCTTGGATGAAACATATAGCCTGTTACCTTTTCTGTGCTATATGCTAGAAAATAGAATCTCTGGGACAGTAACTAGAATCAAGACAGACAAGTATACCCCATAGCTTGAGGGGTCGTATGGTCTGAGACCAATGCTTCATGGTCCTGGTTCTTGAGATATATGTAGGAGCTAATTCCAGACAGCAAAAATTTGGTCTTTATCTTTGACCGTATGAGTGGAATTGCAAATGCTGTAGAGGATGTATATAACATCCCGTGAAAATTTAACCTTCAATTAAGCTGTGAGGCTATTATTTTGACGATGATGGAATAATTGCCTAAATTGTACTAAAAGATTGCAAAATTGTTACTCAGTTAAGGCCAAAGAAGGATTGTGGTCCTTGAACAACATAAATCAAAGCAAGGTGACAAAATTATAAGATGACACAAAGTATAAGAATTTCTTGCACAATAAACGTGTGAACCACGTTAAGCCATATCGCCACCTGGTGCATACGGCGCCAAATCGTGCCATGTCAAGCTATAATTGGTGGAACTCAAAGATTTATTAAAAACAACTAAATCCTAACTATTATAAATAGGCTAAGGGGTCCTCGAAGTTTTCCAAGTTTCTCCAAAACACTTTTTCCTACCCCCTCTCTATCCCAAATATGTAAATTCGTCCATAGATATTATGGGGAGGAAAAACACCCTAAAAACCCACCAAACACTTGATTTTGCGCTTGAAAAATGCTCCTTTTCATATATAAGAAGATTCTAACCTAAAGAATAACTTTGAGTAAGGAATTCAAGGCTTTAGCAACTTATTTAAGAAATCTTTAGAGGTGAGTAATACGTGCCTTGGCTCTCTCTCCCTCTTCGAGACTCATTCCTTCCTTGAATCTCTTTGGTATTCGATACTTGATTATGCGTAATTGCTTTACGTGCTCCTCTTATATTGCTTTGGTATTTGATACCTTAGCATGCACACTTATTTTTGGACAAATGATTGTTTTTTGCTTGTAGGCATCACTAGTGGCGCTATCTACCCGTTTGCCTTGCTTTGTGATAAACTTTGTTGTACTATGACTATGATAAGTGATCTTAGTCATTTTGAATAATTGAATCTTTGTGTCTTGCACTTAGGGGTAAGGGCTAAGCTAGTGGTGGCCTGACTTCTGCAAATGATTGGTTCTCTTTGTGGTATTATATCCTATCTTGAAATTTATTATTAGTCAATGCATGTTGTTATTCACTAGGTATTTTGTACTTACCTTTCTTTCCCTTTAACAATCTTGTAGGTGTTCATTAAATTAAAAGCTTTGTGCCCAGATCATCCCAGCGGTGGAGAAGATACATGTATGAGATCGAGATTTCAGTGTATAGCCGAGATTTCATTGTGGGTGGCCGCAACAATTATTGTAAAATGATATTATATATAATAGTGTTGGACATGTATTTGTAAAGTCTCGCTTTCAAATTTTAAATTGAGATTTATTTCTCAAACACTTCCGCTATTGTTAAACGCTGATAATACAAGAAAGTAAGGTGATAAATTTGGAGGCGTGGCAATGTATATCCATAGGTACACGAAGGAACATATGCATGGCACATTGCAAACAATATTAGAAACTGGTACCACAAAAAGTCATGGTTCCCCCTTCACGGCGACTGCGTATGCATATAGTTCCTCGAGGTTCAACATTGCATGCTGCAAATCAGGAGATTGAGCCCCTGCACTCGGTGGTTATATAGACAGTATTGCTACAGAGTACTGGTCTAGGGCATATTTCTTAGGGTAGCAATACAACATCATGACCTCAAACAATACCGAGTAAATTAATAGCCTACTACGAGAGGACATGGAGATACCGGTTGGTGACCTGGTAATGGAGATCAGAAGTGAAATGCAGAAGTGGTTTTTTAAAAGGGCGGAGAAGTCGCGTAAATGTACCTCGTTCTTGAACCCCCAGAATAGAGAGGGTGTTTTGCAAGACCACCATTGCTAGGGCGTCACTCCTAGACGACGCTCTTCCGATCTACACAATCTCAGTGTAAGGTGGGGTATAGGGGTTGTCACACACTTTGTTAACCTCTAGGCAAGGTTGTGCACTTATCGCAATTTTGATCTCAATTACATGCCATGCAAGCACGCCACATGGGCAGCACTTGAGTTAGGCATCCCATGAATGAACTATGTTCCTCGTCCTTCACCGCAGCTTTCTGGCGTGGGGCATATAGTGGGAATATATCCCCTCATAGCAATGAGTCTGAATGGGTAATTCTCCTAGAAGTTACCAGTCTGGTCATGCACACTCCTATTGTAAAGCAACTTGTTGGGAGGCCCCAAACACAAAGGCATCGATATGCCTCAGAGCTTGAGACCCCCACTTATAGGTACAGCGAGTGTGGCTCCGGTGGCCACCACAGATAGACTTATAGGAATCTAATATGTCATCTCATCCCCCACAGTTAATTATCAATGAAGTTGGCCCTCCTGGAATTGAATCTTTTTATTACAGGAATCAGACAATTTGGTTTATAGTTGAACCTATTTACTGTTATGTATCTATTTTGAACATGGTTCTAGGTACTGTTGAAGTGTTTGCATGTAAACACCCCTCTAGTGCCAGTGATCCAAGTGTTTCTGTTCGAACACATCACAGGAAGACCAGACCATGATCAATTTAGTTTGAGTACCCAATATATCTTTTACTCATTTGTTTTTACTACATAACTATAGTCTATTTGCAATATCCTAGAATCTAGCTAGTAAGCATAATTTATAGTATGCAACTTCTCTTAATTGACATTAATGTGGTTTGTTGAACTGTTAACATGCATTTAAATTCACTTGATTATAGCTTGTGTTATCCGGTTCTATTTTCCAATTACGAGGAAATTGTGTCAAGTGCAATATTTAGTGCACGTGTAGCGAGGAGTGTTGACATGAAACTGAATGCTAAAATGTTGTGTTAAAAAAAATAGTAACCTTAGTTTATAGGGTTAGGTGTGAGATGCAAAAACATGATGAGCCAAACGGCTAAAATTTTCAGATACACATACAAGTCAAACCATTACTCACAAACAAGATCAATCCGATTAGAGGCTATTACTTTGCTTGCATATGGCATTCTAAACAGATGTGATGCATTTTCAACACAGTGGCCTTGCACACCATTTTGTTCATTGAAAAATAAAATGGGCGGATATAGAACAAAAAAACACAAAAATAGAAGTATAGCCCGCTGACCAGAGGAATTGGCACTACCACCTTCAGCAATACAATGATTTTTGGTCTTTAAAAGAACAGAG
>CAVNYN010289149.1:0-13177 GCA_963692815.1 Nyctanthes arbor-tristis | reverse complement strand
TCACCCCTCAACAAAATGTCTACTTTTTCCTCAACAAAATATTTATGCTCATGATCTCATCCCAACCTAACATCCTACAATATTCCATGTTTTACAAATGATGCAAAATTCATCTTTTAAGGATGTAATTAGTAGCTGGACTAATTAAAAAAAATGAAAAAAAGAAGACTCTTTTAAATTTTGGAATTCTTGTATTCTTTATTATTATAATTATAATATAATATAATTTATATTATATTATAAATAAATGTAAAATAATTGTATATATTCATATATTGAGGGTATGTAAGATTTTCAATTAAAAATGGAAGGACAAAAAATGTAATCAAAAGTCTGTCATGAATCTCACTTTTTAATATATAGTAGATTACTTGGTGTTATGAATCGCTCATTCTATTCAAAAAATGTTCTCTTACTCTCATAAGACAGCTAATGCTGCCCCCACGGTTATTTTTGGACTTTTTAACTCAAAAAATGGAGGGGCAGAAAAGATGATTAGAAGTTATCCTTGAATCCCACCATTTAACATGTATAATATAAATGTAGTTGCGGATGTAGATTACTTATTGTTACAAATAGGTTATTCTATTTCAAAAAATTTTCTCTTATAATGTCTTTAGAAATATGATTGCAAAAATTTGTAGCATGTTCTCTTTACTTTTTTGGGGAAAAACTAACGATAGCGTTTCATTTTCTAGATCGGTTGAATATGCACGTCTTACGATTTTTTAAATTTAAGGCAGATTGGCGTATTTAATCACAAAACTTTTTCTCTTTTTGCATATTGATTTAAAAGGTCGATATTTTGGTGGTAAAATCCTAAAATGTTATATGTTACGGCCCGGCCTATTATCAATTATTTATATTAATTAACGAAATCTATAACGAAAGTTTCAAATCAAACCGCGGAGACGTGGCGTACAAGCAAACAAAATGACTTTTGACTTGGTAAAGCTAGATCGGAAGACGTAATAAGTTGTTATATTTTAAAGAATACATTGAGACTCGGTTTCTCAGTGAAATACAAAGAACTCAACAAGTTATATTAATAGGTATTTTCATTGATTACCAAAATGAGCAAAATAAATCTTTTCAAGACAAATTATTGGAAAGCTATTATACTATAAAGTAAGTTGCCAATGTTATATAAAATTAGAAATACATTTATAGAGAAGTTGGCCTATTTTTTAATACAAAAGATATTAAATTTATAATATTTTTAAAGACAGGTTGTCACTACATACAGAACTATACTCCCTCAGCGAGCATGTTCCAACCCATGGCTTGTCTTGCTTTTTAAAAGTCATAGCTTCAACTATCTACAAAAATTGTAGTAAAAGGGAAGTGAATACGAAATACTCAATAAGTAACAAACCCTTTGATTCACCCTTCAATTGAAAGATTTATTTCCAAGAATATCATTGAATGTACAAAGCTTTTCAATGCACAAGAGGGTCCTATCATTAGTTAAAGTACTACTCGTGTTGCGCACAAGAGTAGTATCAATTTAATATCAATTCAATCAATCACGGCTATATAAAATTTAGTAGATCCACAATTAACTCCGGTTGACCCTTGCCAAAGTTTCAATTCAAAGTAAACTCCGCATTGATCTTCCTTATCACGGGATCATTGAATAGGTCATAGTGTGGGAAACAATTCAAAGTAATTCAATACAATATGAGTAGAGCAACTAGTGTTTTAAATATAATAAATCAATCTTTCTTTTCAATGCATCAAATCATCTATTTATCTCATAGGAAACTTCAATCAAACTATGCTTATCGTATTAAAAACTTTATAAATGCAAAAAGAAAATCAAAGTATTAGTTACTCACCTCTTTAGTTTGATTTTTCCAAAGGTTCTTTGACAAATGCCTTCAAATCATTTATTTTCCTCAATTAAAGTGGCATTTCAAGTTGTATTCATTATATATATAGTAAAGGGCCATTTTCAATTGTAATACTTAAGGTTTGATAGATTTCAATGATTGTTTTTCATCCTTTAGCATTTTTGAATGATTTTCCATTTATGGTACATTGGGGATTTACTAAGAAATCAAGACGATTAGTTTTCATATAGAGGTGGAAAGGGGAGATCGGAAGAGCGAGGTCAGATGGGTGAGGGAGAAAGATGGATGGTTGAAGAAATCTCAATCCCCTCATCCCTATTTATATTCGTTATAAATATCTAAATTTAGTTGTTTTTGATAAATTTTTGAGTTCCCCCAATCAGAACGTGACATGTGGTGCGTTGTGGCACTCTACACTTAGTGGTAGATTGCTCGAGCAGTCCTTACTTTGGGTTGTCGTATGATTAAGTCTTAACATTTTGATTTTTGTTACTTGAGCTCTTTTACTTAATAGGGTTTTACAACTAGGCTATCAACTTCCATTTGTTAAGTAATAATCACATTCTAGGATTTTTTGATTCACAATTCTTTGAATTCTTGTGACATTTCAAATAATTATTTAATCATTGTCAAAATAATATTTACATTATCAATAGCAAACTCATGTAGTTATTTAATATAACCATTACATTGTCAATAGAGTGGTCAATCCATCATTGTCAATATATTGTCAATCATTATCAATACAATATCATATGTCAATTTTCGTCATTCAATTGAATGGCAAACTTGCAACTTTTTAATTTGATACGATTATACTATCACATTTTAATTTTTGGTGTTCAATTGAGTCATAATCGTGAAATCTTTGAAATTCAAGTAGTTTCCCATCATCATCTAAATATTATCATTTTACTTAATTTATTGTTAAAATTTTGCGGAGTGTTAATCCTACGTTACAACAAGTTTTTTCGATGTACATGCAAAATAACTATTTGAGATTATGTCTTGTTTGATGGCAAACCTATTAAGGTGTTTCATCCCATTAATAAAATTGCATCCAACCAATTAACATAGAGAAATGTATAAAAGTAAAACTAAAAATAAATATCTTCAATGGGCAATTGTTCTCTAACAGACTAACAATGTCATCTTCTTGTACAACAATTTGGAAAATTAAACTTGTTACTAAGCCCCTGTTTGGTCTTCTTTATAAAAATACATTATAATCTCATCTACTACTGATTTGACTACTAATTTGATAACTATTTATTCATAACTATAAATTTCAAACTTATATTAAATCTACACCACTCATTTCACCTCTTTATAATTTATTTTTATAAATCAACTACTATAAATTGAATCAAACTGGCACTAATTGAGAATTGTAGCGGAAGGATGTGATTGTTAAAGAAATGCTCGACAACCAAGTGCTATTGATTTTAATTTCAATCTATTATATTTATTTAATAGTTATTTGAGATATTTTCCAGCTAAAAGGACTAGTAGCACAAAAAGTTACTAGGCCGTGGGACTTAAACACCAATTTTTTCACCTTTATGAGCAATATGTAAAAAGACACAATGTTTAAGGACTAAATGCATAAATTACCCTAATTACCCTGGGGCAGAGATGTCATTAGACTCCTGTAAATTCAAATTTCATCCATGTTACACTTTACGGAAAGCGATCAGCCCTCGCACAAAATTTGTCCGTTACAGAGAGCAAGTGGCAATCCGTGTAAAAAAGGACAAAATGATGGTCAACCGAGTAAACTTAAAGCCGTAAATAAAGACAAATTTCAAGGGCAATGTTGGGAAGTAACACAAAATATCCTTGTGAAGGTTAGAGACGGTTACGTGTCCTCGCTTCCTATAAATACACACCCAGACACGCATCTCTACGTTCATTCAGCCCTTTCGTTTACAGTCCACTCTCTTTCTGCGTTCTCTCTCTTAGGTTTTTACGGTCGGTCTCTAACGTTCTCTCATGGCGGAGGTACAGAACGGAAGTGGAGCTCGGAAGGCCCCTGCGGTGGCTTTCACGTCGGTGAAACCAGATGGCTGGTTGTGGATGCACCGAAAGCTAGCGACGCCGTGCAGTTCTACAAGACAGCTTTCGGAGCCGAGGAGCTGAGCCGCGTCAATCACCCTAAGAGGAAGGCCGAACAGGAGCTTCCGCTTTGTCTCTCTGCTGAACTCAAGCTCGGCTCTACCACTATTGTTGTTTCTGACCTCATTGACGACTCCTCTGCTCCGTACGCTTCTCGATTCCTTTTGAAACTTTTTATTCCTTTCATTTGCATGCGTTTTGGAGTTTTTTTAACTCCTTTTCGTGATATTATATTGGATCTACGGTTTTGAGGTCATCTGATGATTAACAACGATCCTACCGCGGTTTATGTATTTTCTAGAAGTTTCCGATTTATATTTTAATTTTTTAAAATGGATATTTTGATAAGACCTTTGGTTTTTAGGTATGTTTTCACTTCGTAGTCACTGCAGTTTTTTTATCTGCTTCTTTTTAATGACTGTTCAGGGCATTAAATGTGTTTTGCCTTCTTCGTTGGTTAGGGTGAAAGCTGCAGTGACTGGCGTGTTCTGCCTGGAGACTGAAGACGTAGAATCTGCGGTGGCGAAGGCTGTGGCCGCCGGTGCTGTTGCGGAAGGTGAGATCACAGAGGGCGAAGGCGCGTGCTGCGGAGGGCGCGTGGGGAAGGTGAAGGACCCTTATGGCAATGTGTGGCTCATTTGCTCTCCGTTGCAGAAATGCGGCGACGTGGCAGCATAAGGACCCTCAGATCTGGCGTTATTAATCAATTAACTGCTTCAGCTTTTCAAGTTTCCAGTACTGTTTTTGTCTCTGTTTTGTCTCTAATCAAACTTGATTAACTTTTGGTACTATTAATCGGTGGGGGAGTAGTGGTTAAACAGTTATTGGGAGGCTAATCTGCTCGCTATAATCATGTATTGGTTAGGGATTTTCCAAATATTATTATTGACTTTGGAATGTAACTCTTAATCTGACAGCTTCCAGTTATCTTCTAATTGTAGTTTTATGGTTTTCTAGTATCTGGATAGAGTGGTCCCCACCCCCACCGATAAATGTTTGGAAGGTGAGTGGTTTTGTTCTTGTGACTGGTGTGCGTTGTTTGCGGAAAGCTGAAAGTTACATTTCGCTTTTTTAACCGGCTGTTTTTCCAATGACTCTGGTTTTTGAAAAACGGTCCCAACCATTCCTTGGAAGGAAGGTGTGTCCTTACTTATAAAAGGTTTTTGTTGCGAAATGAATCCTACATTTTAAAAACTTTTGAGCTCTACAACTGCTTTTACATTTACATCTAGAGACGGATGGTGCCGCAAAAATATTCCATGTTTGTTTTGAAAATTAGATTTGTGTTATTTGTATGATTTGTGCAACTAATGGTAAAATAGTATCAATTTCTCTGAAGTAATGGGTCCGGGTGCAAGTACTAGCTTTAGAAAAGTCATTGGTGTTAGTTAATTAAAAAATTAAAAAATATATATATATCAACGATGACCTGAAAATTTATATGGGATGAAGTTTGTTTGTAACAAAATTGTGTTGGCGAGACCGGGAGTTAAATCCGGTGAACTTTTGGATTGTTTTTGGCATCTTTTAGTATTGGGCTGTTCGCTTCTCGAGGCATTAGATATCTATCTATTCATTTTTTCAACAGTCACCTTACTGCGATCAAGTCTCTTGACTTGTATTGTATCTTGTGTGATGTTGGATCGATGCAATTATTTGAGTTGTTATATTTTGTCATGGCAATTACTAGCTAAATAAGTGCTAATAGATGCATTGTTCTATTGTGTCGTCATCATCATCTTGATGATTGAAGTTACTGAATTTCAAGCAGTGGATCAAGTTCTTCAAATTTTAATTCTCAGTTCTGTTTTACAGTTTTATAATTTTAAAATACAAGTTTTTGAAACTCTATTTCACAAATCTTCTCCAACCCGTAAACTCTAAAAAAACACATATTATTCACCTTATATTTTCTATATTTTCTACATTTTACAATATTCGATATGTAATATATATTGAAAACTAATCAATTATATTCCCGTTTATTAATTATTACACCTACAAAATTTTAAACAAATCGTCAAAAATATTACATTTATTTTATGTTGTATATTTCAATTGTAATTGTTTACTTTAATTTTATGTGCAAGAGCCGTTTGTGTGTTATATTAAGAGTTTTTAATCACATAATTTAACCCCCAAAAAAAAGGAAAACATAAATATTAAATTAACATGACAATGATACAACTAAAATTAAGGCAGGAAAGGAAAATTTCATAAGAAGTTAGATGTCATTAAAAAGAATTAAATTACAAAAGCATCAAAGTAAGTCTAAAATAGGATTAGAAAAAAAAGCCAAAAAAAAAAAAAGAAAATTAAAAAAGAGGATTGAATGGCAGTTTTGTATTTAAGGAACTACAAAAGGAATTGCAATTTAGGATTTTGGACGCTAAATTTGGCGTCCAAAATCTGGAACTCCAAAACAGAGTTTCAGTTTGGCATCAGGTTGGAGCAGTGACCAGACGCCAAATTGGGCCAACCCGCACTACTTTAGTGTGGGTTGGAGATGGTCTAATTAGCTTGAGTCCACTAGAGACAAAAGAGAGAGAGAGAGAAAAAAAAGATTACTATTTATGGAATGAAAAGAATTCTAAATATCTGTTGATGACTCACAATGGATCCATGTTGAGCTTGGCTAGATATCTTTGAATGTAAATATTGCTTTGTGTTGATTAAGCTTAATACATAAGACGTAGGCTTATTTATGTTACTTGACTGCGGTTGACTTGTGTATCAAATTTTTTGGATACTTTTTTATAGTAGTTATTGTATTTAGGCTTTTTCCCCCCTCTATTCTTTACGGAAGAAATCCACTTTGGATTTGATAAATTTTTGTTAATACCTAGGATTGACCAATTTAGGAATTATACAAAAGCTAGCGCAAGTTATTATGTTGCAAATATCAATCACGAGTGGCTGATTTCACATCATTTCCAAGAAAACAATTAGGGCTGGGCATCTTATCTGGGAACCCAATAAACCCGACCCGCAACTGGTCGGGTCTGGTCGGGTTGCGGTTACTGTTCATAGCTGGTAAGTTGTGGGTGGGAGCTTAGGGAACCCGAGTGCGTCGAGTTTGGTTCTGGGTCGAGGGCTAGAACCAGCTTAATTCGGGGATGCCTGACCCAAAAACCCGAGTTGGATTCTCGGGGTCGACCTGATTTGGTATCCTTTTTTTCCCTTCTAAAAAAGTGTTTGATTCTTGCTAATTAACTTTCCCATTGACACTTCCAGCTTTCACACAAAGGCTACCCTCACTTTTTCACCCTTACGAACCTTAGAACCCAAATTAAATTCCTGCATAGCTCAGTTCGCCACCCACATACAATTGAGGGTTAAAAAATTGTAAATGGGCCTATGTATTTTTTCTTCCAGCAAATGGGCCGTTTCTAGGGAATTTGAGCCTTTATTCAATAAATAAATAAATAAGATTGGAAACCTCCAATTGTCCCAACCTGAGTTGACTCGGGTTAAGTCGAGTTTTCAAACTGAGCAGGGTCAACTTGGTTGGAAAATCTTCAACTCGAATAATTCTCAGGTCGGGGTCGGGTTCAGGTTCGGGTCGGGATCAAACCTGAGCCCCCCAACCTCCCATGCCCGGCCCTAAAAACAACCATATGATATACCTCCTAAACGTGTTTAAACCTCTGGGACCCTATCTCCAAATCTCGTCTTAGGCCTTAGAAATCATAAAACTGATACTTTGACACTTTTTTACAACTTACATTTTGTTAGTACACTCGCAATGATCTATAATTTATAATTAATGGGTTTATATATATATATATATATTTAGGAATACTTTTGGGTAACTTATGGGACAACAATAATTTCTTTTTGCCCCCATAGGGAGCTGCCTGATAGGCATGGGGCAACATATGCTACCCCAATGAGTAAATTTGATCTTTCGTCAGCTGTCTGACACTAATATGACACCAAATGTGATTTTATAGAGACCATTATTGGTTTCTTTCACGTTGGTGTAGTTGTTTAGTGTTGGGATGGTGCCTGAATGCTTCTACCCCAATGAGAATAGGAGAAAATTTTTGGTGAAATACATGTTCCCTATGGCCTATACTGATTGATTTCTAAGCATGTTTGGTAAGTCTTGTTTAGTATATATAGAAAACTTAATGTATTGTACCATATAAAAATTTTCTCCTACTCTCAAGTAGCCCCCATATCTATATGGCTAGGTCTGGGCACGGTAAATTGGACCGGCGCAACCCTGTTAGGGCCGGTTCAGTTAGGTTTTCCCAATTGGCGGGTCGGTCTGCGGGTACAAGAACATCGAACCAAACTGGTTGGGTTTGATTCGCTGGTTTGTCTAGACAAACCAGTCAAACCCGAACAGAACCAACCCGGTTCGGTTAAACCGGTTGAAATAATTAATAATAATTATTATTTTCCTTCCTTAAAACTTGAAATGTGTTTCACTTTCGTTCCAGCCTTATTTCAAAATTTCACTTTGGAATGACACTCAAATTTCTAATTAAATTACTTTCAAACCCTAATTTCCTCCTCATTTCTTACAATTTCAGAATCAAACTCAAATTTCAAAGCTGAAATCCTAATTTCCTCCTTTGCGCCTTTGCTGCTGTTAAACGCAGACGCCGCTACTGCTCCTCTCTCATGCGCCGCTGCTGCTGAGAGCTGAGCAACGCGGGTACTGCTGCTGTTGCTCCTCTCCCGTGCGCTGCTGCTGCTGAGCAAGGACCAACACGGGTGCTGCTGCTGCTCCTCTCCCTTGCGCCGCTGTTCCTCCGCCTCGCCGACCACTACTACCACCACTGACCTCCTACTGTTGCATCTGCCGCCGCTGTCGCCGCGTGACTGCTCTCATATCTCATCTCTCTCTCTCTCTCTCTCTCATAGCTGTAAACCCTAAGCCCAAATATGTTTCTTCTAAATTTAATGAAAATGGACCTAAATTGGGCCTTAAAAACAAATAAAACTTGGGCTAAATTTAAGTTTAAAAAAAATACAATGTGTCCAAACCAGCTACCTGACCCGAGCAAGTCGAGTCGGGTTGGTTTGGGTTGGGGATCTCTGGCCAGTCAGGCCGGTTTCATGTTGGGAAATTAGAGAACCGATTTATGTCGGCTTGGTCTCGGGTTCAGGCATAACCTGGCCCGACCGACTTGATGCCCAAGCCTACATATAGCAATGACCAACTAATGCTACTCCACTAGAATAAGAAAAATTTGTAAGTAATCATTCAGTTAATTTTTTATAAAATAGAGTAAATTCATTATTTTATTCTTAAATTATTTTCCCTCACAACACAATACACATAAGTAAAATTGTGGATTTACCTTATTTTGTAAAAATTGCTTAAATAATTACCTGCAAATAGTATTTTTCAAAAAAAATATTATGTGTCTCACATAAACACTTGGCCTTTTCAAAGAATTGTATCTCCAGTCCCAAAAAAAGAAATTTAGCCGTCAAAAAAAAAAAGAAATATTAATTAATGCAATTGGAAAAGCAAAATCTTCACGGAACATTCTTAATACAACCCTACGAAATTGCATATACTTCCATTTAGTGAAAATCTATTTTCTATTTTCAATGCAAAATAGTTGAAGGATTCTAAAAGTTTGTTAATCTTGGACTAATTGGCACTATATAAAGGAAAAAATTTTGGTATTTTAGGAGTACTGAACACTCTTGACTAATAAAAAAACTCACATGTGAGATTTAACACTCAAATTAAATAACAAAATAGGGCATTTAAATCTACATGTGAATTCTAGATTAGCTAGGAGTACCTGATTCAGTGTTGCTAGAGTACCAGATTTTTTCCCTTTATATAACCATATGCTTTGGTCATTTGTGCTCCCTAATCTCATCCTTTCAATATTAGTATTTATAACCCTAAATCCCACATTCTTTGCACAATCTAACCGTAAGTTCTGATCTAACATTATATGTTTCAATCTAACATCATATGTTATGGTGCTATATGATATCATATGACCATGTGGCGTGCATTGAGACACATCACATGGGAAATCACAACTGCGTGGCGTGCATTGATGCACGCCATATGTCTTTATAGCACCATATAATGCCGTACATATAGTTTTATATCATTTTTAATCTAAACCTACCATTAATAGCTATTAAAAATTACCGTTCCCTTATCTCTTGTGACTTAGCCATATACCATGTAGGATATTGATGTCTATTTATCAATTAGTAAGAAACTGCCTCTCGCCAATTAACAAATCAGCATTTTTTTTTTTTTTGGGGTGAAAGATTTATTAATCATTCATCATATTGTCGTACACAAGACGAAAGGAGGCTCTTGCCATAGACGTTGACTCGGATAAGAAATTGATTCCTTTGCTAGGCTATGAGCGACCTCATTGGCTTGCCGACGATTTTTTTTTAAACCCACATTAAATATTTAGTTACAGTCATCCACAACTGAAAAATATTTAGCCCTTGTTTGATACTCTTTAACAAAACACATTATAATCCCATTTATTACTGATTTGAATATTGATTTGATAACTACTCATTTATAACCACAAATTTCAAACTTCTATTAAATCTAAACCACTCATTTCACCTCTTTATAATTTCTCTTTATAAATCAACTACCATAAATTGAATCAAACATCCCCTTAGTTTCAGTCATACAAACTTAAAAAATGAAAGATATAGAAATTCAAACCTCTAAAATCAAAATAAAACGTGGCATGCTTTTGTTTAATTTGTACAAGACAACCGAGGATCATAGTTGTGTGACCAAGAAGATCAAGACTCGAGCTCCACATAAATTGATACTACCTCTAATGATAAGCAAAGTTTCTGTACAGAGGAGATAATTCTATATGAACATGATTAGCAATCACACGAAAAATGGCAAGTCGGATATTCCATTTGCCAAGTGCTTTGATTTAACTTTCATTTGGTTCTGTTGATGCTCCAAGTTCATTAAAAAAAAAAAATTTAATTAACAAAATTACTATGGTTTTCTTAGATGGCATGCGGTGTCTCTGTGCTGTGTGAGTGCTTGTTGTGTTCCTATAAGGAAAATTTAGTGAATAGCTAATTGGTCATGTGACCTTCACTCAATTTATTAAATTCCTCCGCATCTTTCATATAGAATTTCTCCATATTTATAGACTCCTTAAGCCAATTTTGAGTGCAAATCAAGGCTTCAACCATCCTAGGAGTAAATGAACTACGCAAATGGGTCAAGCATTCTTCCACCGGTACTGAAAGCACTTTCCGAACCCCGTCGTCAATACTTGAATTATCATAACATCCTTAACAAGTTTTGACAAAACGTTGTATTCATTTCCATTAATCTTCCACCAAATAAGAACACCTAAGTCATTATATCCTCACAAGCATAAGCCAAGTAAATCATCGACATCACTTTTACGTTGATCAAATTTTATGCTTGTTTTCTCTTGAGTCTAGAAATACGACTAGAAAAGACACTTGAAGTAGAACTTTCTTTTGAGGAAGAAACCCACATGTAGAATTCTCATCGAGAGACACTTGTCTAGTCCTAAAATTTGCTTCCGATCTCACATACCAATCATAGATAGACCTCAGATGGTCTTTTAAGTTCTTGCTCATCTCACCAGCAATTTTATCATCCTTGTAAATAGATATCACCAAAACAATCGGAAACGATAAAGTATCAGGGCGCTAAAAGCTGACGTTTCACACAAAAAAACAGATCGGAACAATGGAAAAAAGTTTAGGTACTTAAGAGTATCCTATTATGGTACTCTAAATCAATGAAAAATCAACATGTGAGATTTTAAGCCCCATTTTCGGGGTTCTTAGACTCATATATGACTTAGCGCTTAGTTTGAAATACTATATCAAGTTATTCTAGGGTAGAGTAGCAGTAGCAACCAAACAACTGTTATAAGCCCATTTGATGACCCAATTAGCACCACGAAAGCCAAACCCAAACCCGAACTCATTCAACTTTTATGTCTTTGCTCCCACCCCCCCGCCCCCCGGGTCGTTTCTCGTTCTCGCACAACGTCACCTCTCACTACCACCTCCAGTCCCGGCGTTGTTCACTACTAATAGCCGGCGGCAGGACCAAACATCGACTACCAGTGCTTTTATGACGTGAGTGATATGGTTCCCTGATTTTTCTTGCCTTTTACTGTCATTTTCGGTGAAATAATAGGTTCGAAAAAAATTAGGAGTAAATAATTAGGTTGAGACAATCAATTTTATATATTAGTAATTGTATTCATTATTTTTAAGATATAACAGTAGAAGATTATTGAAGTCCACCTCTTTTTGGAATTCTGGCAAGGAAGTTGCTGTTTGTGAGAAAATGAACATTGACTCAGGATTTGGGATTCTATCAATGCTTCTTTTCTTCTCATTTTTTGGAATTAATTACAAACTACATACTTTTTGTAGTAGTTACTTCTTTACAATGACTCCATTGGTTACTTCCTTCCAGTGAAAATTACAAACTCAAGCTTTCGACCTTCTAGCTTTTCACTCCTCATCGGCTGTTCAAGTTTGGTTCATTTCAGGTATCTCTGTTGTTCCTAACTTAAGTATTTTAAATTGAGAATTCAGCCGTGTATTGTGTTTGTGATTTATGATATAGTATTCTGGAGTTGGGTTTTATTTTTATTTTTAAATGAGAATAGAATACAGTTTGCAACCTGAGTAGTTCTATAATTTTGTATTGTACATTTTTTTTGGAGATCGGAAGACTTAGAAAGCTCACTGTACCCATTTTCATTTTTTGCTTTCCTCATGTTACATAAGCCCACAATAGGAAATAATTTGGAAGTCCGCTAGCTAATAAATCCTAGTCATGGCTCAGACTAGAAAGATAATCCAATTCTAATTGTCACTTTTGAAGTCATTGATGATGCCCTGCAGAATTGATGATTTTGACGAAAAAGAAATTCATTTTTATTCTCATTTTTCTTATAGAAATTTTGAGAAGTGATATTGAGATAACCAACCTGTCAAAAAAAGGCGACGACGAAAGTAGGGGAACTTATGGATCTAAGTGAAAAATTATTTTATTGAAAGATGGCATGGTTGAGAATTCATTTGATAGAAAAAGTTTTTTGAAGGGGGGAAAAATATACAAGGGCTTTAAAAAGTGTTACTTTGATTCAGATTAGTGAGATTTATGTGCAATTTAAAAAGGAAAAAGAAAAAAGAAAGTAACTTAATCCATTTAATAAGAGCAT
>CAVNYN010289142.1:0-14201 GCA_963692815.1 Nyctanthes arbor-tristis | reverse complement strand
CCCGAGAACAGATTTCTAGGAAGTGAAGGAATATTTTGATGTTGCTAACGTATTTTTTTTGAGCTACTGATCCTGATAAGATCGGGGTAAAATCAAGGTCAGAGGCGGCACTGGTCAGAGGAAGGAATTACACCCCTTGTGGAATTTACCCTTTTATGACTTAGAGCTATCAAAATCTCACGTCAAGCCTACATATGAAATGGTAATTTTTTCATTCGGTAACTTAGATATTGAGTTTATATTATTTCAAAAATGCTTGATCTCATGCAGTCTTATTACAAATTTTCAAATCATGAAAGCTGGTTATTTGATTTTAGTACAAACCAGTTAATCTAATACCAATTAAATAAACACTCATGCACTCTTAAATAGTGGTAATCATGTGTTCTAAAAAGGATTGCTCGATGTAATTAGGAGATGATTGTAGTTAGTTACTGTATGGTTGCAGAGCTTTGATCCAAGTTTGGGTTCTTTGCTTCCATCTACAATCGTCCCAGCAATCATAAGATGCTTCGGCAAAACATGGGAGTTAGAATTCTGTGGGGATAAGACACCAAAAGGCTTTGGTTCGAGTTGGGGAAAGTTTGTGGATGATAACAATCTAGTTGCTGGGGATATCCTGGTATTTGAACTCCTAGAGAGAAGTTGTACCAAAGTTATGTTTAAGGGTCAAATTCTACAGTGTGCCATTCCACCAGAATTGCAGGAATTGATAAATAAGAGGAGCTGAAGCAGAAGCTAATGCTCAAGCGACTCCTTACGATGATTAAGACAATTAATTGGATTTAAATTCTACAGTGTGCCATTCCACCAGAATTGCAGGAATTGATAAATAAGAGGAGCTGAAGCAGAAGCTAATGCTCAAGCGACTCCTTACAATGATTAAGACAATTAATTGGATTTTGATTGAGATTTGTTGAAGAATTGAAATATTGAAAAACATTTGGTTTTTAAACTCCTATGTATTAGTCTTTGTTACGCGTCTTTGTTAATTTTATATGTTTATCCAGAAGTTTCCACTTTCCAGTTATTTCATTTACTGTTGGAGTACCATCTAGCTTTCGTTAATAACCTATTCTTTTCTATCGAATCACTAGAGACCTCTGCATTTTAGAGACGTTCTATGGATTGCTAATCTGCAATCAATATGATGACATTTCTAACATTAATTTACACGGTCTTCTTCCTGAAGCCTCCCTAACTGCTCAAATTCTCCAATTTCTAGCATGTAAGATAAATTCCTTATAAAATGATAGCGGTGTATCTTAGGTTATAGCAACTGCCCAGCAGATAATTGAAATCATAATAATTATGTAACAACTTCGATAAAAAAAAGTGTAAGTTATTAAAGGAAACATGTGGAAGACTGAAATAAAAATTTACATTCACTCATTGATCACTCTTCCACCACTTAAGAACCAACAGGGCTACTGCAATCAAGAATTGGTTACAACAACTTACATGTATATATATTTTTCTTCATATAAAGTCAAAATTGGAGACGTAAAACATGCTCATATTTTGTCTGCAACAGGAGCTTGAGAAAACAAATTCATTGCTGAAGAAAGGACAGATACACTCTGAGCACTCATCAGTCACTCTTAAACCACCCCAAAAAAATAAATAAAAAAATGATGACTAATGCAATCAAGAAATGTTTACAGCTTGAAAGTATATCTTTGTCTTTATGTGAAGTCAAAATTGGAGAAGTGAATCATTCTCATTCTGTTGTTTGCAATAGGAAATGGAAACCTGATCTCTGACGTAGAAGGGGAGGTGGGTCCACATCAGATACATTTATATCCTGGAAGGATTGGGATATCTCTTCAATGGAGAAAGGTATGCTGCAATTTGGCAGATGAGTTAGTAAGATATTTGTGTTTTATCTTCATCATCTTTTGTTATCAGTAAAATGTTTGATTACCTTGAATCCACATCAAGCAAGAATGTATTGTTTGGTGTATTTATTGAATCTTCCACTGTCAAAGCTTTCATCTTTGCAATTACCTGGATAACAATTGGCTTTGAGGGTTAGAGAGGCAAATGTTCTTACTTAGCTATCAGTTTTGTCTTCTGGTAAAAAAAAAAAGAGTTTTTGCAGTACAAGTCTTGTCAAATTTGTACTATGGTAAACTCAGATTTAGGTTGAAAATGAATTTGGTGAGATATATGCAGAGTTTCGGCATGATAAAGATTTTTTTGCCTGTAGCTAGGGAAGTATGTTCTCTTCTATTTTGTTGTAAGTTTGTCAAATCTTCACTTTATCTGACTAAATAACAGACGAATCTCAGGAACAATGAGTTTAAGGAGAGCTCTCACCTCTGGAGATAATCCGTGGGTTCCATATTTGTCATCCCAAAACATGGTTCCAATTCGATATATTTGTGGAATGCTCAACACCTAATCAAAAAGGTAGAAAATGATTAACAAAGTTTTTCTTTTTCCATGTCAATAAATTTGAACTTCTCATTCAATTGCTGAAAGTTTTACTTTTATGCATAATATAAGTTTCCTTCTCTGTTTTGAAGAATAGATATTTTTATTTAAAACAATGTGGTCATCTTTTAAGTTTCAGCATGAGAAGGAATATACTCAAAAGATTACTAGTAGTTTATTTTCAGCCAATTTACCGAGCAGAGTTCATTTGTGATCTCGTCCAATGACTTTTGAGCTTTCTGATGCAAGACCTGCAAAAGATGACCCAAGATTTGATGAGTTTCCAGTCATTTCAACTTCTAGAAGATGGACATACTTTCTTTAAGACTTTACCAGAAATGCTACAGCTTGTCTTATGTGTTGGAGTTGATTCCAAGAAGATCCAGCAAACTGTATGGTAACAAAAAGGGAAAAGTAACTTATCTGCAGTTTTTGAACTGGCAAAAAAATATTCTCCCGGTAGTTTCTCATGGACAGTTTACCTGATCTGTAGCTTTAGTACACCAATGTTCAATTTCTTGCAAACCAGCCTTTACGTACTCTCCATTGCTAAATGAGCAGCACTCACGACGGAGCAGTAAGCTGTAAACAGAGGATTTGTAGTTGCGACATTTATAGTATTTATAAGAGTGGAAGTTTCTAGTTTCAAAATCTATTTGTTCTAGTCAGTGTACTTGTAAGAGTTCCGTACCTGTTGAAAAGCTGAACATTTATAAATGAGAACACCTGGCTGAAGATTTTTCTCATAATAATGGAAGGTACCTAAAAGCAGATATCTTAGGACTTGATGTGTTGGCTGAAGATTTTCTTTGTAGGCATACAAGGAAGGAAGGCAGAGAAGGGTAGTTCTGCTTACATGATTTTCAGACAATATTGCCATGACATTATCCAAGTTGTTTACAATATTTTTCCAGTGTATACTAGATGCCTGCTGTTTCAACGTGATATGTGAATGGATATTTTTAGGCGACCCCCTTACTGGTCTAATCCTTGCAGCTCTTGGTGCCTGTTCACAGCATATATAGGGATGAAGTTGGCTCTTTGTGATAAAGTTTAGGTTAAATTGTTGTAGCATGAATAAGGTACTTACTTGTATGCACAAGTTAAGAAATGGATTAATCTCTTTCTTTAAGCTGTCGCGGATAATTCCATATATTTTCTCAACACAGGCAGTTAGATGTTGCTTAAACAGCAATGCTGGATATTTGGCTTCTATCCTTGATTTTGCATTCAGATTTCCATCCATCCCACTATATCCGCTAGAAATTCCCATATTTGTTGAAAAAGGTCGAGAACCCTGAAAATGAACCATAGACTTGTCATCGTTCACATCAGAGTGCCTGATGGTTAATTTATATCAGAAAATCTTACCTGCACCATCCTGCCAAACAATGTTGTGGGTGAACTTCGGTTCCGTCTGGAAGCCACAATTGATGCATTGTTTGCTTTAATTGTTCGTTGCAGAAGAAATAAAAGAGTCGATGTTGTTGATAGCCAATATGCTAGATCCTTGACACTCTCCTGATTCTGCATTGAAACACAGTTCTGTATACTTGTCATAATGAATCTATGATCGTATTGAAAAAATGATGGTTGTTAGCATGTTCATCGGAGCGTATGTTCTTTAAGTTTCTTGGCTAGGTAAAAGCTATTACCTCTATTGATGATTGAATAGCTTGAATAATCCTGTCAAATATATTTGTCTTGTCTGCTTCAAAGGATCTCCAATGCACAAGGGATTTGTACACAATACAAGCAGCAACGGGCCTGCCCTTATTAAATTGCTTCTCTTCTAGGAGGCATTTGATTATTGTATCATAGTTTTCCTGTCATGTAATACAAGAGGATATACAAAAATGCATTTGATATTTGATTTTCCCCACGTGTAATGAAAAGACTTAGTTCCAATTACCTGCTGCCGATTTGTTAAGGATCTTTGTCTAGTGAGAACTGTGACTGGGGGCAATGAATCCTGCATAAAAAGTTCAGTTTTCATTCGATTGGAAAACCCAAAAATTCGAAAAATGAGAATTTCTCCTCTTCTGCTGAAAATTATCGTAGAAAGAGTATATTTTACTTCAGGTATGTGTTCCTCTGCCTTTGTTGTCTGTGGCAATTGCACTATTTGAACGCTGTTTTCACTTTTATATCCATTCTCCAAACTCTGCATTTCACATCAGGTTGGTGACAATCGCAAGCAGCTTTAGCAATAATTTATTCACAGAATAGGAAGACATTAAGTACCTTTTCCAGTTGGGATAATTGATGAACAGGCACTTCTATTTGCTCCACTACTACTTTTTTACTAGGAAGAAACTTGTTCTCTGTCTCTAGTTCTCTGATCTTGCTCCTGAGTCTGACATAGATGGGAAAGTCTTTCAGTTTTCTACTTTCACTTCCTGGAGGAAGTAACCTTTCGGTTACATGCTTCTTACCATTTCTAAAGATTTTGTTTAAAGACAGAAGTATTGCTTTTGGTATCTTTTAATTTGATTACATTGCCAATATGATATAGTTTAGGAATGAATTAACGGGATATGATCCATGATTAAATTGATTACTTATTTTGCTATAAATACGAAGTTTTAAGTCAATCCTCTAATACTTATCTCAGAAAATACAAGTTCTTATTAAGAACTAGTGGATTTAAGTCATTTTAGTTTTGCTCCATTCAAGTGTATGACCTTCCGGCAAAATGTTTTTCAAGTTTTTGTAGCAAGTAAACTTTAAAAAGTGAGAAAAAATCATTATTTCTTTCACATTCTTACATTTCCATTTCTTCAGTGAAGTCCTCTGTAGTCGATGCAGCCAAAGACTGCTGCCACAGAACCTGATTCTCAGACTCAAGATTGGATACATTCATTTCTAATCTGGAGATGTTGAGAAAAAATATACTCAGTGTTGCTGATCACACAAATATCAAATTACATACCTTTGAAATCAAATACCTCTCAATGGTCTCTTGAAGCTGTGAAACTTTCCTCCGTGCTTCTTCTGCTTCTTGAAGTCTGATTTTGCTTTCCTTTTCAACCTCTGAATAATTTCGCTCGAATTCCGCTACCTGCTTCTTTAATTCTCTTACCTCTTCCTGCGTCATTGTGCTTTGGATTAAGTTATGTGCTTATAACTATGGTGTGGCTAGTTTCTTATTTTCTTGTATGATCATCAGGCCTTAAGTCGGAGTTTTTTAGATTCGGTATGGTTAATATTTTATTTGAACTGACTTCACTGTATCAACTTTTAGGTTAACATGTCAGCTAAGAAATATTCACATCTTGAGCATGTTTTATAGTCCAATGTTTTTGTGCATTATCGCTCCCAATTTTTGCTAACATGTAATATGGCTTCTTATAAGATGTAAACATCAGGGTGACATTACCTCAAGTTCGTGGTTTTGGTTCGTCAATAACTCCACCTTTGTGTTGTCCACAACTGGTACCTCTTTGATGACTGGTGGGGCTTGTTCAATGGCTATCTTTGCTGCCTCTTTTTCATGAATGATTGCACCATGTGCTTCATCCAGTTTTGCCTGCATTTCTTGCAAAGCATCTTGAAGTTTCACTATTTCTTGGCCCTTTGCTTCTTCAGTGTCGATCTGCAAGGTTACTACTGCTTTAGCAGATGATAAGTGGGCTGCATCAACCTTTATAATTCAGTAATAGACGTGCCTCATTTTATTGCATATTTGCTTCTAATGTTAGTATAAGCTAATTAGATATCTAGATACCCTGTCGAAACTGGATGGTTGATGGAATTTCGAACTTTTTGTTTCCTTATTTGTCACTCCCTCCATCCCACTAACATAGACTTGTATTACTTTTTAGTCTGTCCCAAATTATAGGTCACTTTCTTTTTTTGAAATGTAGTTGGAATCTTAATTTTCTTATATTCCTTTATTTAATTTTTGTTGTTATCAACGAAATAACAGTATTAAAGTGAAATAATTAGTAGATGAAAGGGTATATTAGGAATATATTCTTAAAATCCGCAACAATATTAATTGAACTTCTCTTAATCTTTGTGAAATTGGGAGTAAGCCTATCTTAGTGGGACGGAGAGAGTACTATCTAATATCAATAATTGAAAAGCTTATTACCGATTCTGATTTATTTATAAGATAATATGATCATTGGAATTTTACCCTTAGCCGCTTCTCAATATCTAGTCTCCACGTTAGCTCTTCGACACGTTTTTCTAGCTTGTCCTTTGCTTCCTTGAGTGCTCCTGTTTCCCTTGCGGCCTGGCATTATGAGAATTTCCACATTAGCGTTAGCCCTGGATTTTATATATTAGTAATTGGACTTTTGTAAATCAATGAAGCAAAGCTTCATTCTGTGATGAAGATAAACTAACCATTCTCAATTTTCTAAGCTCTTTCCTTGCAATTCTAGCTCGCCAGAGACATTGAAGTGTTATATTTGCTTTTCTCATCCGATTATACGCAGAAAGAGCATGGAATCTTCTCCATTGAGTCTGGGAAAACCAAGATTATTAGAATATCGAATCTGAGGGGATAAACAACTATTATTGTTCAGTAACGTCCTTAGTTACCTGAATGATAGTTGATGCTTTGTTTTGTCTTCTCGACGTGTACTCATTTCGAGCTGCCATGGCTCTCTTTCCTCTTTGAATTACAGTTGCCGCTTCCTGTAATTTGGTGTAGGATTTTCTTGCTGCATGAGCACGAGCATGTTTCTGTATACGGATGGAAGCAGCCTCTTTTCTCATGTATTCATATAGCTAGATCGGAAGAGCGTCGTGTATGAATATCATAAACACAATGCTGTTTCAGAGATACTTCTAAAAACGTAGACTAAACTGGTCAATGAATTCTACTTATGAATTTGCATTTGAGTCTCTGATATGTTTACCTCTCCATAATTTCTGGATATGGATAGTAGCCTTTCTCAAGATAATGTACTCTTTCTGGGTTAGATGTGTTCGGATTTGCCTCTGAATAAGCCTTGCAGCACGAGCCAGCACTTCAGCTCTTCGAGCGTCTAATTCAGCCATCTGTCCTGCTCTAAGGAATACCTTTGTTTTCCCAATCTGAAGTACAGAAAAGTGGCAGCATCAGATTATCCCTCTTTCTCAAATATTTTAAGAGGTGCAACTTTACACATATATCTACAGTGGTGGTATAATTTTATTACCTGATAGCCCTTTAATCCCATTTTGTTACAGATTGCAATACATGCTGATTTCTCATCAGATCTGAGCCTCAGTAAGCAATAAAAATATAAGGAAATTGTCTAAATCTAGATTAGATTACTTTACAGCTTGGTAATATAATACTAATGAAGTTCTTGTTACGTACCCGTCCAAAACATCTGGAGCTAGCATTCCAAAACGGTCTATGAACTCATCAAATGATCTTTTAGTCGGATAGCCGGCACAGCTTATTCTTATGGCCTCTAAAACACCCTGCCACAATGACCATTTGATGCTTTTGTGAATGGAAGAAATCTTGGAGACTGAAATATCAGTAAATTTTACAATGAAAATGATTATCCAAAGTGTGTATCGAAACATACAAACCTACCCCACATCTTAACTGGTTCAAGACATTGAAGTTCTCAAAGATTCCAGGCTTCAGAACTGTATTGGGCTTTACACATCTGATATAATGTGGCTCTGTTGTATTTAGGGTATCCATTAATGATTGTAATTGTTGCTGCATGCCAAAAGATGTTATTGTGGAAATGAAGGAGATCAGAGAATTATTTTGATTGACTGCCACTTCTTATGCAGATTATGCTACCTTGAAGCGAACACCGATTGAAGAGAACTTTGATTGCTTAGAAGTTTCCTCAGGTAATGGAAGAAAAAGATTTGCAACGAACAAGCATTTAGAGGCAGTCAGCAGCGCTTGATGCTCTGCAACAACATAATCTTTGTTTTTGTCCAGGAACTGATCAGCTTGGTAAGTTACCTGTGTTGACCAAAACTGATGAAAACAGAGTTCTTTGGCAGATAAATTAAAATGCAAACATCTACTAAGAATTTCACATACGTCCCCAGCATAGTGATTTATTGTGAAATCAGTTCGAGCAAGTTTTGGCTTGCTGAAACGTTTGTGTCCTTTGTATGTCTGGTACATCTTTTGTGCAAAGGTCTCATGTGTTGACTTCGGAAACATGCTGCAAAAGAAATGAAATTAGCTATATATCTGTGCTAACCGAGGATTATTTTAGTTCAAGTGGAATAGTAGCACACCAGGCCTCGTCGAGAAGGGAAATTATTCCTCCTGGTTTCTGCATTTGAATACACAAAATTATACTTTGATATACTTGTAATGCTGCGAAGCGTGCTCGAGGTGATATGGACTTCATTCAGTAAGTGTCTACAAATACCTTCTCAATAAGATCCAAGACATCTTGATTATCTACGAATTCAACATAACTCCAATCGATTTCCTCCCTTGTGTACTCTTCTTGTTCCATTTTGAATACATGCTGAAAGATGTGTTTTTTTATCAGTTAGCCATCTTTCGTACATACAGTGAGACAGACATATGTAACATTTTATCGGAACTGAACCTGATTAAAATGCTGTTGCAACTTTTCATTTGTTAGATTGATACACAGTTGCTCAAAACTGTCAATGTTGTGCATGATGAAACGTTAGTCTTGTGAAGCAGTCTGTGTTTCTTTTATGTAACAACAATGAACTTATACCTGTTAATTTTGAAGCTCTCAAATCCATAAATATCAAGGACTCCAATTATGTTTTTGGCATTGGGATCTTGGCCAATTGAACTGTTTATCTTGTCGACAATCCTGTCACAATTCATGAAATTAGTCTTGTTTATTTTTTGACTAACCATATGCATTCCTTAAAGGTGAAATCAAAACAAACATAAGAGATAGCGGAAGGTTGTTGGTTTGAATTTTCCTACCAATCAAATAATCTGGAGTATATTGTCTTTGCCAGAGCATCCCTGCTGGTAACTGCGGCTGCTGGATCAAGCGGTTTTGTAATGCTTCCATCAGGAGTTACAATTACACGCTCGCAAAGTGAATCGCTAAGTGCTTTCTCATCGCACCTGGATAAATGCATATTGAATTTCCATGTTGAAAGGACTAAGAGACAGTAAATGAAGTTCATTTTGGTACAAGAGTTTTTACATAAGTAGCTCTGCAGCTGTCTGAAGATGATAGGTTGCCTTCTCGTCTTTTAACTTGGAAGAATCAACTTCACTCCCTTTTACAAATTCAATGTTCCCCAGATGAAGTATGGCAGCTACAACACGGAAAATAGCATCCTGAGAAAGAAGGGGAAATATTTGGTCAGCTAAAAATGACCTCCAGGGTGCTTTTTTTGATCTATTAGTATCTATATGATGCTTTACCTGTTCATCCTGATGGATACCAACTACATCCATGGCATTTCTGGTTTCCAGATACTCCCTTGCATCATCTACATTTGCCACTTCATAACAGTTACTTTGGTTTAGATAGTGAAACTCTCTTGGGTCTCCTAGCTTAAATCTTTTCATGTCCTGTGTGTTCGGAAATTGTACCTTACTACCTTAGCTGTCTACATAGAAACCTATTGAATTAAGTCTAAGACAGAGTTGATAGGTGATGAGACCTCTGGAGGTGCTGCACAAAGCATATAAAAGCAATGGTAGTTCCTCTCTGGATCAGAAACTTGACAAACCCGTGATCTTTCAAGAAGATATGTTCGTACTGCAGCGCCTGAGATCTTCCCATGCTTATCAAATTGGATCTCTACAAATTTACCAAAACGACTGGTACGACAACTCAATCATGTAAACTTCTTGTGAGTCCATCCATAAAACTTTGACAAAAACAAATGAAACCGCATGACAGGCAAAATTTGAAGAAAATTTAGTGCGGCTTGTTTACCTCGAATTGTTATTTTTCACGGTTTTCGCATTTCCAAATGCTTCCAACACTGGATTAGACTGAACAAGTTGAACTCTGAGTTTCTATTGAATTCTATCAGAGACATTAGTATTCACGAAACTGACCATCATAAGTCTTTACCTCCAGAACTTGTTGTTCCACTGTTCGTCCTTCTGTACCTGATCTTCCACCCATGAACGCAAGATATCCCATTAACATTTTCGTCGTCTCTGTTTTTCCAGCTCCACTCTCTCCACTTACCAAGATAGACTGGCTTCCATGTTCATTTATAATGGACCTGGCTTAAGGAGATTATTAATGTATCAGTAATGCATTCTACAACCTGCATTAACTTTCTTGTGTTCTAATCGGTAAACTGCACCTATAACAGGTATCGGCAACTGCGAAAAGATGGGGACTTAGCTCTCCGAAGGCTGCTCCTTTATACTGCTCCATCATGTGGATATCATACAAATGTGGCAGTCTCCGGAAAGGATTCACAGCTATTAAAATATTCCCAGTGTAAGTCTGTGCATTTCAGGTCTCATTAGATTCATAGGTTTTTCTGCACATCTAGTCCGATAGGTTTAGTAACCGGATACACACTACTTACGTATATTTCGTTGAGAGCAAACCGTGATGCAAGATTGTATAAGACTCCTGGCTCATGGAGGTAGGCTAACTTGGTCATGTCATCAACTCCAGCTGGTGGTGCTTCTGTATCTTTCGGGTAAATGCTGGAAATTGCTGCAACTATCTGAAATTAAGAAGGCCAGATATTCAGTTTCGAAAATTTTTCTCTCGAGTCTAGGCCTTCCAAATATACTCTGATTCCAGTAACCTTTAAGTTGATTGATTTGTTTCATTCATTTTGGATTTTCTTAACCTTATATTATCTGTTCTTCGGTTTTGAAATCTATCCAAGTATTGATATTTTCATATAAACTGTATCGAGTGCAAGAAAGAAATGGTGAGAATTGGCTTACAGTCTTCCCATTTGTGGTAACAATGGTGGCATTTGTGCCTTTGATATCTATAACTTCTCCATCAATCCAGGCAAGCTCAGGATCCTCGGCCCAGACATGCGATCCAACAATAATGTTAATGGGAGTTCCCTGAATCATTGGACAAGCATTAGACTATCTTCTTCTGACGAAAAAAGTATTCGAGAACAGATTACAGCAGGAAAATACGAGCTCCCGAGGACCAGCAACTTACCATTGGTGAAGGCTATACGATCATTGAATTCCGAATGAGAAAGAGACTTGTCTTTGAGGGAGGGAGAGATTCAGGGAGATGGCAGCAATGTTGTTAAGAAATGATAATAGTAGAATGTAGAAATAAAAGTAAAGGAGATAATATTGAAAAAGAAATGTTGTGAGGTAGACCGAAAGCACAAGTAATGATGTTGATGCAAACACAAAAGCAAAAGGTAAAACACCCTTCCTCTCAAACTTTGCTTTTCTCAGTCCACATAGGATGTTGACTTGGCACCAAAGAATCCGCCAAATTGGGGCGTCGAACTAGCATACATAATATATTTAGTTACAAGTATCTGATACACAGTCGTCAAAAAAAGACAAGCACACTAGCTTAGGCTTAGAAAAACCTCTCTTTTGAGTTTCTACTTGTAAATTGGCACCAAAGAATCCCTTGTATTGGGACGTGTCATTTATGCTTACAATGTTACATGTATCTGATACACGGTCGTGAAAAGACGAGGGCGCCATCTTAGAAAACATAATAAACATTTCATTTGTGGGAAGTGAATGCTATGGTATAATTGAAGCCTGCTAATCTGTGGACCTGGTGGAATATTGCAATGGGTGTGGTGATTGCAACGCTAATTATGATGTGCAAAAACAAAAGCAAAACAGTTGAAAAATGGCAGTAGCTCTGATGGAACAACAATATGCTTCAAAGTTCTTTCTTTATTTAGGATTAGTTGTCACCTTAACTTTCTCTTTGATCAATGATTAAAGTCATTTAGTCATTTAAATGCAATTCACTGTGCAGTTAACAATTTACTTCAGACCCTTTTAATATTTTCATTTTTCACTTTCTCTTTCATAATCTCATGATTAACTTTCTACTGATACCGATGGCTGTGCGGGAATTAGGATTACCGTTCTAGAAGTATCGATAAATGAAAATAAGTGGACTTAGGGATCCTATATGATCAGGTAATTTGATCCCATGCCTCAACTGCTTGAAATGCAGATGTCAATGAATGAAAGGTGGGATACTGGCTCACGGCTCAATATTCTTGACAAGTGAGGATATCAATTAATCAACTGTACCCCATGTATCGACTTGTCTGTGACCATTTATTTAGAACGCAGATGTTTATTAATGAAAGTAAAATGAAATATTGAGTTTGAACTATTCTTAGAGTACTAGAAATTCGATTGGGTTATAGATTTCTTACAGTAAAAAGAATGTGCACATCAATATTCTGTCTGAAACTTCCCATCTCCAAGGAATATCTGCAACATGGTATATTCTGTTGCATTTAGATTTGCAGTGAAAATGATTCATATTAGTCTATGTAGAACTTTCAGACGTGTGCTCTTCCGATCTCAGATATTTTAGTATTATTCCTTAAAAAGGTGAATCCTAGAGAAGCACGAAAGGGATCACATGGGGATTGTCGTTGTAAAGTCCAAAACACACAAACAGAAGGCTGCAGAATTAATGGACACATTTTAAAATTTTTGAGAAGGTTTCCCCTCTAACTGGAACACCTGGAAAGCCTACATATTCCCATTGATCAACCCTTTGGAGATTATTACCATGTACTTATTGGCTCCTCCAAAACAATTCTGGAAAAGTCAAAAATGGCTCGTCCAGAACAATTCTGGAAAACTCAAAAACGGTTTTTGAGACTTTTAAGGATATTTTGAACTATGATCAGAATAATTTTCGAAGAATGCTGATTAACATGGCTTTCGTAAACGGTTTCGATGTGCTTGAAAATCATAATTTTTCGTTCTGTTTAGGAAGCTGGAAATTGTGGGCTTTGAGTTGAAAATGCATATGGGGGTGGCCTTTCACATGGGAAAAAAGGTAGTATGTGTAGGTCCTTCATGGCCTTCTCTTGCTTTCCAGCCAAACTTTCCTCATTCTCTATTTGATTCTTCTTTCCTTTTTTTTTTGGGGTCTCCTTTTATTGCTTTGGAATATTAAGTAGAATAGTTTATTATTTCTTAAAATCAATTAGAGGGGAAGTAGTGGTCCCAAATGCTGGCCATCAAAATAAATTTCCCACTTTAAAAGATTTTACAAGACCATTAATCAAAGATTTTAGGAGGAGATTATTCAAAGAATTTTAAAGAAAGACAATATATATAGACATATATATTATAATAATAATAATAATAATAATAATAATAATAATAATTAGACAAGCAACCAAAAATTTTCAGCATATAAAAAGTCATTACAATCATAAAACATTACAGAAAAAGTGAACTATGCATGTCTGATAATAAGTGATTTTAAATTAAACACATAATGCAATTCTTTTTCCAATTATTATTTATACCCTATGTATTGGCTTCAAAACTTTTTCATTTTCTTTCATCACTTCTCATTGTTCGTTAAAGAAAGAATAAAATGTAAAGGACATGTGACGCATTCAAATAAACTTGTAATTTAATACCACATAACTATGGTGATCATTAAGAGTGATGATAAATAGCACCACTCTTAATCTTAAAGAAACTCTCTCTGGTTATCATCAGTTTTTCATGCAAGTTGGTACCTCTTTTTGAAATTTGAATTGGAATTTGTGTCTGTTTACTGTGGACAAGTGAATGTTATTTATGATTGGGCCGATCTAATTTAACTATGAATCCAATTTGAATTGGGTCTAGTAGGATGATTACGAAAGCC
>CAVNYN010289140.1:0-10650 GCA_963692815.1 Nyctanthes arbor-tristis | reverse complement strand
TTGGTGGAATGCCCTTTGTTGCCTAAGAGTTTGATCGAGAAGCCGGAGTCTTGGTGTCTCGCCTCTTGTCGTCCCAGGTGCAGCAGTATCCTTTTCTCCCATTGCTTTCATGGTAGCCTTAATCTGCCCAACAATTCCATCTCTTAAACACCTGAAATGCCTTGACATAGCCTTTGAAGCTAGGGCAGAATACACCGACGCTGCCCCATTTCCGGCCACTGCTTCAAAAGATGACACCACAGACTTCATCTGGTTACAATAGTGCTTGTACCTTCTATCCACCTGAACCCACAAAATAAAATGAATAGAACAGTGAAAATCAAAGAATGACTGAAGATTGAGAATTACAGCATAAGAAGAATACACATAGTTTAAACAGGAGTAAAGGGTTCAAGAATTTAATGGACTGTGACCATGTGAGCATTAATGGGAGAGCCCCCAGTAACACAAAAGTGTTCAAGATTTCACATTTGAATGACCATAGGTGAATCAATTACCATTAAATTGGGTTGAGAAATATACCTCTTCCAGAAGTTGAAGTAACTTTGTCTTTCTTTTCTGCAGCTCCAGAAGATCAAGAGAATACAAAGAATGCTTTTTGACGATATTGTCATCCTCCCATTCATTGTTCTTCTGAGCCTTTTGCTTTGCCGTGTTGTCAGTTTGCTTTGTTCCAAGACTGCAGAACTCATTAAGAAGGTCCTGAGCCGGAGCCAAGTACCTGGAGTTCCTGATTTGGAAGTTTTCTTGCATTATTTGTTCATGTCTTTGAATGTTTACCGACCTAGAACTTGATGGACCAAACCTTAAATCATCTTGTAATCCAAGATCAAAAGACTGATTATTAATCCCAGGATTTGATGAACTGAGGGAGAGTGAGAGGCGCCTCAAAGCTGATGGATCCTCCACCAACAATCTGTTTTGGTGGTTATTCCAAGCCGTTGCAGATTCTGTTGAAACCAACAAATTTTCCGTTGTGGTTGTTTCAGATATGGCAGCTCCAGTCAAGTCATGGCTGTAAAATTGATCATTTGCTGACGCGGGCTCATTGATGGTCTCGGAAGATGACCCGCCGCCGTCATGGTGGTGGTGGTGGTTTCCGGGCTTGTTGAAGAACCCCTTCCACAAAAGTGAAGCGTTTTCATTCTTTGATGGAAACCCTATCATTTCCATGCCAGCAGTCAAGTTGTAGATCTCTGAACTACTGTGCTCAAACTGCTGAAACTGGTGAGCCAGATGAGTCTGAAGACTTTGATTCCCAGTTGAAGAATCATGAGCAGGATAACAATATCCGGCAGATGTCACCATTTCCCTTGTTTTCTCCTCATGACCTCTTTGATCCGCCATACCTATATATAATATAACCCGATCTAGATCTTTGTGGGTTTTTCTTCTTCAACTGGTTTCAGACTTCAAATTTTCTTGATTTGTTACTGAAAATCAAGAAAGACCCACCCCAAAAAAGTGTCCATATGTGTCTCTTGTTTTTGTATGCGAGGTAGACAGAGAGAGAAAGAGGAAGAGGGATAGGGAGAGCGGACGAGTGTTTATATTACCATATGTGGAGGAGGTTGGAGTGGGGTATATGGGGATGGGGGCTTGTGTAGAATAGTAGAATTATCTAATAGACTAAGAAACTCGGTTACTTATAATTAGTAAATTTGATAAGATGAAGAAGACGTGCAAGGTTTACTTTGACATTAAAGAGACGATATATGTATATGTATATATTAGCCGTGCTAGAGCTATTCTAATGATCGAGTGTTGTTATATATAGTATCAGTGACAACGTGACTTCTTTTTGTTTCTTTCTTAGACATGTAGCCTTAATAAACCAACAAGGGATGGCATGCCAAGAAGCCAACCTAGGAGAATGAAGATACACAAATCTCCTAAGATCAAATAAGGGTTGATGATGACTCATATGTTCATAGTTTGGTTTGCTCTTTGGTTGTTCTTTTTGGGTTCTTTTTCTCTCTCTTTCTCTCTCTCTTGCTCCTGTGGGTCAAGGTAAAATACATACAAAATAGACTTCCTACAAATCTAATCCTTCCTACTCAATTATTACAAGCCCCCACCAATCAAGAAATAATATTAATAACAATTAGAACCATCCAAGAATTTTTTAACTTAAAAAATGACTTGTATACTATATCATTGATTAAAACCCAACAAAAGATTAACACGTTTTCTTGTTTTGCCTCTCTCAATTGAACCAAGAAACAAACTTGTATGTAATGACACTAAAAACTAATTCATATCATCAAGAACGATAACACGTCCACCACAAACAGATATAAAGATTGTATTTTAAAATTTTTAGACATGCAACGCCAGCATATAGTATTAAACGCTTAAATAGTTACAACATACAAGTGATCACTCAGATGGATCATGTTGCATATATATTACCAAATAGACACAAATATGTCTGCGTCCTTATAGGGTGTGTATCCCAAGACCCCAATTTTTTAGACTCCAGTTTCAAGCAGGCTTTTCCACATGGGCATGGGTTTTTTACAGTTTACCCTTTAAAACTGGGGTGGGCCTGAATTTTGCTATCAAGACTGGGAGTTTTGGGAAGAAGAGAATGTGTGTGTTTGGTGTGTGCGTGAGTGAGTGAGAGAGAAAGAGAGAGAATTAGATGCCAAATGTGTGTAGTGCAAAATGTTCCCAAGATTAGACATTGAGATGAGGTGGTCCAAATATTTCAACTAATCCTAATTAAAACTACCCCCATTTAAGCCCTCCACCAATCTTTTTTCTTCCAAAAATAGGACCAGCATATTCTTTTTTTTTTTTTTTCCAAATTTTTCCCCACTTCCAAAAATCCCAAAAGAAAAAGAAAATGGAAAAAAAAAGAAATACATTTCTTTTACCCATTTCTGGAATAAATTTTCAATTTTGCCTTTATGCAAGGTGCAAAGTGAATTAACTTTCATATTTTGAAAATTATCTATTATGATATTTTTATATATTCTTCTCGTTAGCATTTTGATCTAACCGAAGATCATATTCTTTTTCGATTTTTTCAAACATTAGGTGCTTATACGCTGTCAAAATAAATAAATTCTTGAAAAATTAAAATGGTTTTAAGTATGGTTAATTAAAGTGATCCTCTTCTTTTCAAAATCGTCAAAATCAATAATAAATGATTCACATTGACTTTAATTCGGTCAGAATCAACCCTCAATTTACGTGTCAATAAAAACAAAAGAGATCTATAACATGGAAAATATCATGAAGGTGGGCTATCATAGTGTCACGGACCGAGGTAGTTGGGGGCACAATTAGGAACATTGCACACACTTGATATAATTTGTTATATGGCTTCAACCACGTACTCCATAACACTTTAATTTGATCGCGAATGACTCTATATATGTATCCGTCACGCTTAAACAAGACGGTTAATTTTGATAGATTAGAATTTAAAAGTATGTTTTGACTAGGTTATTTTTGTCCTTGTGAATTTAGATAAAGATGACTTTTAAGAAAAAGTGACGCTATATGATATTCAACTTTCTTATGTGTAATGTTGAATAATCGAAGCAACTCGATTCTAAAGAATGACGTATGCCAATATATGCCACTTACTTTTTGGGGTTAACATGGTGGTGGTGGTGTAGTCACGCGCAAATCACGTGGGTGGACCTCTGAATCCTTACAACTTTAATTTTTGTCTCTCAAAAAGGGATTGGTGGTCCTCCGTCCTTACAATGCTTTATCCATCGCTCACCATTTCTCTTCCGGCCCCACCTCCCCCATCTAGCCCAAACACACGCCGGAGTCGGGGTTTCACCTCCTCATGATATTTAACTAGTAGTTTCTGTTCATATAATTACTCTTATTGGACTGTGACACACTAAGTCGATAATGTAATTTTGCTGCCTAAAAGACATACAATGAACCCATTGGACAAAGTAGGAACTTGATTTTAAAAGCATGACCTAGTCAATTAGGAGTCAAATAACTTGATTGTACGTGTTGATCGGGGCTTTTAACTGTACACTAAACTTGACGCATCTCACTTTACAGATAGTAACGTGCCAATAGATATATACTTTTCAATGCATCAAATACGTGAAAAGAATACAAACAAAAACTCCCAAAAGTCCTTCCATTGCCCCACACAGAACTGTTGTGGCACCAAAAACGTACTTGTCAAAATTAAGTAGCTCAAAACTCATAAAAGTAAAAGTGAAATGGTGGGATTACAGTTTTGCAGATTTTTCAGGTGTTAAGAAGTGGTTGTTTGATCAGTGACAATTGCACGATTTTGAACAGTTTCTTGAAACTCAAAGACACCCCCCAGTAGCCTTTTAAAGATACGTGTAGCCACCTATGGATGAGTTCATGGGAAGGGGTACGTACGTAAGTAGAGTGGTCCATTTCCTTGGACCATTCTACACAAGGCAAGCTATACCTACATTTTTATCGAAGATTTATCGACTGAAAAGACAACACTATATATGAACTTGTGACTCGCGGCATTAACTGGACTTATTTATTGTAATAGTTAATGAGCTCATGATTCGAAATAATTTTTATGATATGGAGTTTGGTTTATGCAATCTGTCTCGTTTTGGCGTACTTTGTAAAATATACTTTGTAAACACACGCAGTATATATTGTAGTTAGTGATAAAAAGAAATAGTTTATTAGTTGGTAATCTCATACTAATAAACCATTATTAATTATAATGTCAATAGAGAGTTCATGAATTTTCCTTATTAAGGAGACAACATTAAAAGAAATCTACAAGTGGTCTCTTTAAACTACAAGTGACTTTTTGTAAATTCCAAGAAACCGCTTGCAGTTTTCTCTAATGCGAGCTCTTCAATAAGGAGCTCGCGTCGATTCCTTATAGAATCTATGCTTTAGGAATTAAAGTTTAATCATTATAGAACTATAAGATACTGTGTAATTAGGAAGTGGTGATGTGGAGAAAACTTGACGAACCTGAGAAATGTACATGGAAAATTTATAGACAAATTGGAAAAAAACAATGGACAAACATGTTTCAAAATTAAAAGAATATTAATAATTTATTTTTTTATTTTTTTTGGGGAAAGAAAAATATCAACTCTCATTATCATGCGAGGAGCTGGATACATAATTTGAAAGAGCATTGTCAAGCCAATGAGGAGCTACACTAAGATTAAACGGATTGTGAAACGAATTAACTAGCCTTCCTAGCTAATTTGTGAGCTACAAAATTTGCCTATCTCCTTGTAAATTGCACTGAGAAATTGCTATGTTCTTGCAACAAAGCCTTGCAATATAGAATAATTAAGTATATATAGACCATACTCCGACTGATCCTTCTCTTCTCCCTTTACAACCTCGACCACGGCTTTTGCATCCAGTTCCAATATAGCATATGAAAGAATATTCATAATTTCTGATGTGTAAAATAAAGAAAGCAATTAAGCATAATCGCAATAATCTCTATCATTGTAACTTATGGAAGAAACACGTTTGCTACTCTTTGATGAATTGAAAAGATTAAATACACAAACAGTTATATTACCATACGCGTGTTTTACTAGCATCAAGAATTTAAAAAAAAAAATGTAGTAGACTTTAAGGATATATGTATTACAAATTGGCAAAGAATCAAAATGATAGAAAAATTAAGAATTCTCAATTATTTTCCCACAGAAAAAATGTTTCTTTTTAACTATTGGGTAATAAAAATCATAGCAACTTGTATCAATTTATAATTTTGCATAAAAATATTGCAGTGGTAGGTAGTTTCAAAAGGAAAAGTTCTGGGAGGGATAAGGATTTGAATATTGTTCCTCTTAATGATAATTTTTCATTAACAACTCTCGATGTCATTTTCTTCTCCCTCCGTGGTGACTACTTGAAATGTTCTATGTACGTATCTACCTGCTTTATTTCAACATAAAATAAACTATTTATAATTTTCATTGTCACATACCACAAAAGGATGTGTATGCTTGAGAAATAGCTAGATATAGACTCAATCTTCTTTGACATCTTACATCAAAGAAAATAAACAAATCTACATCTTGTCTACCTTAAACAACACAATATGTGAAGTCACTTGACCTAGATAAGAGAATTTCAAAAAACTCAACTGTGAAAGAAATCGTCGAATTGTTATTTTCAAAAGAACTACCATCTTGCAGACAACGTGTTAAGGGTAAATTTATGGAGAATTTTACTTATACATCATGAGTTGCATAATAGGATACAGATGATAATGTAGTGTGAACTCACGTTAATGTGTATACAAGAAGTATTATTGTAAAAATTGATTTCACACATAAGTGTGCGCCCACACACACACACACACAACGCTTATTTAGTTATTACAGGCCGATTATGTGGGCCCTGACTTAGTAAGACCCACCCCCTATCTACGTCCTAATGGGCTCTTGCACCGTGTTTTAAATGTCAAAGACTAAGTTGATCTTTCAAAATGAAACTCAAAAGTAAGCACTAAGATCATATTGTTCTACCCCGTTTTAGACTTTAATAAAAATCATTTATTTGTTTACTTAAAATTCATTCAACGTCGGTTGCCTGTAATTCATTCAACACCCGTATACTTTGGTCTCCTAATTAATATTTAATCCTTCTTTCAAGTTTTTCCTTGATCCTTCTTGGCGTGCTCTCCGTTGATTAATCAACTGACTCTTGATCGAAAAGATATTTTGATTTAACTAAAGTTTAGAAACATCCAAATTTTGGAAATTAATTAAGCAATTTCTTAGAAATTGCTCAAGCAATTCCATTGGAGGATTATGAGAAAACTTTTGTGTAAGAGACAAAAATGTATGTTTCATAGTTTAATCATTTATCAAACATTATCCTGTTTTGTAATATAACATGGTCACGTAGTAATACTAAGTAAAACAAACTACCGTCAAGTTTTGTATTCCTTTTCACATACTGATACATTTTTTTTCGTAAAAAAACTATTGAAATTACTTGTGAACCTATCGCATTAAAATTTTGTTGTGATATCCGGAATATCCAAAACGAAAGCAAAAAAAAGATACTATATATGGACTTGAGTTTTAAAAAAGTGTCTCGTATCTTTTGATAGTAATAATTAAATTAAAGCCATGGTTTCACTATCCTTAGGATGCTTACTGGAGTAAGCTTGGAAGTGTTATTATTAATTGATCCAAGATTCTGGTCCAAATTTCTGTTAAATTTTGTGCAAATTAAAATATATTTTGTTAATGAGATTAAGTAAAAATGTATGATTGCATTTACTATAACTCCCACAATATTATATATAAATGGGTTTGTACTTTTATCGGGCACCAGTTCTCTAAATAATCGACAAAGCTTTGTCTGGTTTGTACCCTAGGTTCAATTAAAAAACTGGATACTCAATTTTTATCATGGGGAGGTTTTGAAAAGTGTTGTTGTATTATTTTAGTTGGTATTTTATTTGTTAATAGACCTTGTCGTGTGGAATTGCTACACGTGTTAGTCCAAACTAGACAATATTAAGCATAACTAATAAGAGAGACATAAAATTTTTGCTTTTTCACATTTTAACTCGATTTGTGGTCATCAGACAATGTCTTTTCTAAATTAAAATGAACTCTCAAAAAGCTTTGAGTTAAGTTTTGTTTTGACTTTTAGAAATAATAAAAAAAAAGTCAAGTTATATTACTGTTTATTCACGTATCCCGCGTCATTTACGGAAATGCTTACTTGCTCACGTTCATTTTCACTCATTTTATTTTGTTTTGAGTGAAAAATCCCATGGCAACACGTGCTTGTAATGTTTTCAATTAGAAGGGAAGTGGTCGGTTTTGATGAATAAATGCTAAAAATTCATTAATTTCATACCTCCCTAAGGTGATCAATGAGTTTTTTAATGAGTCAGATCTGACTCCTTGCACGGAGCCATACTACTAATAAAATATGACTTAAATGATTTTTATTGATAATCTTACTCCGTGTAATAAATCAAATCTGACTCATTAGAAATCATACGTGATCAATTGCATAAAAAGAGCTCATGCCATCAAGTCTCAGGAATATAATCATGACAAACAGGTCCGTGATCCGTACTCCATGTTGCGTCCCACCCCAATTTTTTTTTCAAGGGGAGTTTATCTTTTCGAAAATCATTTTAATATAATTTACTAATATCTGTCCCAAGTATTTAGTTTAATTTTTTTTTTTGAGATGTCTTAAATATATGAGTTTCTTTTTATATTGTAAAGTCTGATTTATATTACTTTATCAATCTATCCCTATTTAATTTAATATCTCTATTAATTTTGAGTTCTTACTTATTAAATATGGATAAATTAGAAACGAAACACAAAACGCGTATTTTCAATACATTTTTTAATCTTTGCAAAAAACAAAGTGGAATATATTTGGAAAGGGGAAAGTATCAACCTACATAACATAAAATGATATAAAACAATAAATTGCATTACATTATTTCAACCTGGCACTTGAGGCGACATTTACTGTTATAAAGCTAGCTAATGGTTCTATGTAACACTATCTATGAGTAAATTGTACAAGAATCCCGTTATGACACCATCCCGATAACACCTTATAGTGGCATCATCTGGTGATGAGAAGACAGGTTGTACATGCCTAACAATTAACACCCACCAATATGAGACTAATTATTTTTTTTTTTAAACCAGCGAATGTCACCATAAGGTGCTATTCAGCTTCTGTTTCAAAATTTTCAGGACAACAAATGTAGGTACCATGAGATAATGAAGCTTCACACAAACGTCTTTTCTTTATGAGAAAGCAAAACATGGGAAAATAATGAGAGCAACTTCAAACATGTGCTTGAACGAGGTCAGATGCAGCTTCAAGTATATGCAAAAGGTGCAAATAAGTGCCACTGTGTTAAACAGTTAAAGATGATGTTTAATTATATTATAATATAAATGTGACATGATCCAACAATTTAAACTTTTCGATCACAAAAACTGGCCATGTGTAGTTATCAACAATTACAGCAACTAGAGTTCGATGAATAATGTTATCTTATATTTAAAAGAGTCGAAGCACCTCAGCCAGATGAAAGTAACAGCAAAATGATCGCCAGTTCAAGAGAAAAGAAAAACAGTGAACATCAAGGAACTGGCTATGTTCATAAGAAAAAGTAATGACAAAAAGAGAAAAATATATGAATGAGACGAAACTTCATGCCAAGATCCATATTCCATATATAAACTCAGAAAATAACAGATTAAACTCTCACCAACTTCCAGCACTTGAAGCTTTATACAACAATACACTATCTTGATTAAGATTGAATGAATCCCTGCCCGTCCATTGCTGCCTTTTTTTTTTTTTTTTTGAGCAAACGATGCTCATTGCTGCTGTAACCATGAAAATAATGCGAATAAGCAACAAGGGTGAACCCGAGCAACTCACTATCCCAAAAAGTTCCACCAATTATATCTTCTATATTTCTTCTCTTCAACTTAACTCACATTTCGGTCAATGTTTTGGAAATCCGCTGCCAAATGAACTAATTGTATCCGGTCCAGAAAGGAACAAGGTAAATGATAATTAAGCTTTCCAATTGGCCTGGTCAAAGCAAGATAAGAAGAGAACCACCGAAGACCGTGAATCCCACAGTCAAAACTCATGAGTTCTCTATTGTGGCGGTTATGACACGTATTTGGCGAGGCCTCTCAGGCTCACCATTGCGCCTCCAGAATGCCCTTTTCCACCAAACCTCAAAGCCTCTCTGGATGTTTGGACAATCGTCACCTGAATTTAGAAATCGATTGAACCATGATATTAAGATTTCCTGCTGCCAGGACATGGGCAAAGTCAGTATAGTGTTGCTGAGACCATCCTCAATCAAATGCTTATCAAGACCTTTTGATGCCCTCCTCATCCGATCCAAAATCCTCATAGAAAGGAACTAACCATGTTTGCAAAAGCATGCACCTGGCATCTTTGGAAGCCAATAGCTGTCCCTTTCCAATCCCAACAAATAGCCTAGCAGTCACAGTGCTAACCTCATACCTGTGGATTGCAGGAACTCTAGAATGTGCTTTAGACAATTCAGACTGAGATGCCCACATCTTTAAAAAATCCTCAGCAATCTGTCTATCAATCAGTATATCCAATAGCCAATGCAAATTATCTGCCTGCCGTGCTATCAGACCAACATTTTGCATGTCAGCTTCTGCTGCCTGTAGAAAATGGAGGAGGAGCAGTTGCAAACAACTGTTGCAAGCAGAGTACAGTGATTCCTTCCTCAAATCATTATGCGATGAGTTCTCACGCAACATTTTGGTTACCAGAACTTTCATTTCTCTCCTTGCCTTCTCATCTTTTCCTTCCAGAACAACCTGCAATAGCTTAAGAAGCACTTCTTCATTGTCACTCCTATCCTCAACTCCAGATGTGACCTCAAGAGAAACTCTCTTCAAAACCTCCCCTGCTCCAATCCCTTCAAGACGGAGCTCTGATAATAATGAAGCAACCTTCTCTTCCTCATCTTCGGCCCATGGAGCAGCCTCCAAGTACTCCAAACAAGACAATACTCCGGCATCAAATCCGATTGCCGCAGAAACCTACACATTAGGACATTAACCAGATTTCAACACGTTGTAATTGAGGAAAATAGCTATATTCCTTAATGTGCCAAAAAACTTA
>CAVNYN010289137.1:12750-29721 GCA_963692815.1 Nyctanthes arbor-tristis | reverse complement strand
ACAATTAAAAGGATCCACATTCGAATCCCAGTTGACCTCTACCAGGATTCCAAACATAGCAAATACCATACTAATCGTCACCCATCTCGGTATCATTAGATGGCTCCTAGTGTGGCAACAAAGTAAAGCAAAGCAATTACAAAATGGGTAGAACATCAAATCACATATTTGTCTCATGGGAAACTTCAATCAAATTCATGCTTATCGTATCAAAACTTCATGAATGCAAAAGGGGAATCAAAGTATTAGTTACTCACCTCTTTAACTTGATTTTTCTAAAGATTCTTTGAGTTCTTGATAAATGCCTTCAAAACTTTCATATTCCTTAATCAAAGTGGTGTTTCAAGTTATATTCCTTGTATATATGAAGGAGAGTCATTTTCAAATGATAAACTAAGTGTTTAATACGTTTTAGGGGTGTTCTTCTCCCTTCTCTATTTTTGGACGAATTTTCCTTTATAAAGAGCTTGAGATTTACCAAGGAAGAGAGACAATTAGCCCTTTAGATAGGTATGGGTGTGGATAGGAAAAGAAAAAGGGAATGGGATAAGTTGGCTTGAGTTAGGAGATCTCACATCTTTCCTTTTATTTATAGTTGCCGAATCTAATTGTTTTTAACAATCCTTTGAGTTCCGCTAATCGGGATACTACACGTGGCTTAATTGGCACCATTTATTTTAACAGTTCATGTGGTTTATTCATTTATTGTCAAAGTAGTCCTTATACTTTGTGTTGTCTTATAATTAAGTCATAATAGTTTGATCCATGTTATTTGAGTCCTTTCAATTACCATGATTTTATAATTAGGTGATTAACTTCAAGTCATGCTAGCTACTAATAACTGCATTCTTACCTCTAGGTTCACTTGAGTAACAATTCTTTGAACTCTTGTGTCATTTCAAGCGATTATTTGATAATTATCAAAATACCGTTTACATTATCAATAGCAAACTCATATTGTTATTCATTCATTATCAATACATTGCCAATAACCGTATTCTAATTTTTTTTTGGTATTCGTTCGAATGATAAATCTTGTAATCTTTCAATTAGTGCAATTCAAAAAATTCGTCCAATCATCGTCAAAATAACGATCGCATTGTCAATAATCATATTCTAATTCAATCATTGTCAAAACAACAATCATGTTATCAATAGGCCGATTCCAAATTTTAGGCATTCGTTTGAATAACAGTCTTGTAACTTTACAATTGATGTGATTCAATTTAATAATTTTATAACCTTTCAGTTGATGAAAATTTCAAGTAATTCTCTCGTCATTATCGAAATAATGACTTTATTGCATAATTTGTTTATAAAATTTTGCGAGATGTTACAATCTGCCTCCCTTAAATGAATTTCGTTCTCGAAATTCACTAAACATTATAGCAATAACTATTATTTTCAAAAGCATAGTACGCAACCGGATCGTCTTTATTTCCTCGAGTTTCCTCCCAACCATTTCACATATCCTCCATCTATCCAAAATGACAAATTCGTCCACAACTATGAAGGGGTGGAAAACAACCATTAAAACCCACCAAAGCACCTTTTGTCTTTTGAAAAGGGTTCATTGCCATATATAGAATGATTATAGCTTGAAAAATAACCTTGATTGAAGAATATCGAGGTTTTAGAAGCACTTTTCTATGTTAGATTTATTCAAGCAATCTTTGAAAAATCAAAAGGTGAGTGTATATTGGTTCTATCTCTTAGCTCTCTCTTTCGACTCTCTCTTTTTTGGAACTCGTGCCTTCCTTTAATTGTATTTGGCCTTTGATGATTAACAGTGCACCATTACTTTGGATAAACAATTGTTCATTGCTCTTGGACATCACTAGTGGCGCTATCTACCCGTTTTGCTTGCTATGTGGTATTCTTTGTGGTATTATGGCCTTACTATATGGTCTTGGCCATTTTGAATCTTTGTATTGTATGGCTTGCGAGTAGAGGCTAAACGAGTGATGTGCCCGAGCTTTGTATCTTTGTATCTTTATCAACTTGTGATCTTTATTGCATTGCTTTGCGTGGGCTAATACATGTCGTTTTTCACTGAGTGCTTTGTACTTACTTCCCATTTTCTACAATCCTGTAGGTATTGAGTTAAAAGCTTTGTGGCCGGATCATTCCAAGGATGGAGAAGATACATGTATGTGATTGAGATTTTGGTGCATGGATAAGGTTTCATTATGGGTAGCCCACAATACACTAAATTATCAGAGTGCACAGTGATTGCGTCTCAATACTTTTGAATTGTATTTGTAAAGTCTCACCTCAAATTTTCAATCGAGATATATATTAAAACGCTTCCGCTACCGATATTTCGAGATAATAAGGTGAATAATTTGGGGGCATGACAAAAACTATGTCTACTGCTTATCCTATCAATGAGTAGAGGCTCTACATAGTCCAATAATGTCATTATTTTCGTCTTTTTACAAGAACATAGTATTTCTTGTTAAATATCAGTCCATGAGGTCTTGTTAAATATCAGAGTATTAGAATAGTATGCTAGCAAGATATAGGTTCCTGCCTTTCCTAGCAAACTTGCCATTTGTCAATGTTTGAAGGGTGAAATCCATCCACATTTTTCACTAGTGCTATTTTAAGTAGAATTTAGAAATTTCCTTCATTTTGAGGCAATGGAAGTTGTACCAAAACAAAGTAGAAAAAACTCATCTCTTATTACATTGTAATTTTTTTATAGTTTCTTTTCTCACTTTGCCCACAATATAGTGTAAGATGGCGGATGAGAACAAACAAATGCATGATAAATAAGAATATTCAATAGTTCAAATGCATAACCACCAAACCTAAGTTTTAAGAACAAAAGTGGATAATAAGATAGGTAAAAGTAAGTACATGCCACGTCAACATGCATGCCTCTAATTTATTTCTTTACAATCATATTCATATACATACAATTATAAAAAAAGAAAAAAAAAAGATTTTAAGTGAAATACACCCAAATTGAACAGATAAGTAGAAAATTATTTCAAATTTTGGAGAAAGTAAATTAAAAGAAGCTCACGTAAATATTAATTTCTATGCTATAGTTGGAGAAGTTATTTGTGCTTGAAGTATCCAATTGGGAAGATAATCTGAAATCATCCCATATGATTTAACTGTCACCGGCTTTACTCCAAGAAATCAAAACATTAGTGGTAACGAAGAAGGAATAATTCACATGACCACAAAAACCCACCTCATAGTCATAGCATTGGAACTACATATTTCGACACTAACCTAGAAAACCCACCAACAAATTTAAATTTATTTTGCGGCCTGACGGTCTCCAAAATTTGCATTGAACTTCCGGTGAAACAGAAAAAGGAGAAAAGAAACCTAATTTGAAAAATTCAATGTATATCTGCAGAAAGAAAGAGAAAGAGCCAGAGAGAGAAGGGAAAACGGTGAGAAAATAATGGGTGTCTGTTTACAAACATAGGGATATTGGGGATGGAGAGATGTACTGAAGATTTGTCAGAATGGCCCCAATCTAAACGACGTCCTTAATGTGGGAAGAGCGAGGTAGTTTCGGACTACCAAAATGCAACAGTAAACCCCTTATTGTCTCCTTTATATATGTAGGATTGGAAGTTGTGTCTTTAGAAAATTAAATATATTAGTTTATAAACGTGTCTATGACTCGCCACATCTTCAGCATCATATCTCAAATCCATACAAGAATTTGGTAGTGTAAACCGGAAAATATCTATTATTCAAGGAGTCCATACTCCATATATCTACATAAACGAAGAATGTGTATAGACACACACGCACACATATATATATATGATTTCAAGGGCCTAGTTTGTTGTAGGATTTAGACCTTAGAAGGCTTGAACACACATGAAAGTTCTTGATTAACTAGAAGTACGGAGTATTTAGTACTCTTAGAGTACTAGAAAATTTTCCGTGTATACCCCAACAAAACCCTCTCCAACATACCCAAATTATGTGGTGTAAAAATGGTTCAATTACGTCATCCCTATTTTTTTACCATTAATTTCATTACCGATTTGTAATTCATTTTAGATACCTTCTTATATATATTTTTAAATCTCATTTAATACATATAATTATTGTTTCTTTTTTTGACTGGTAGTCTCTTTCAAGCACTTCCCGAAAGTTTTATTAAAAAACTTACCTCATATGTGGTATACATAAATGCATGTTATGTGGATTTAAAATATACATTGTTTAGGTTTGAAATACTCATAATGCACGCCACACACTACTACAGAATTGGACAAAAAAATGGACAAAGACGTCGGTTGTTGGGAAAAACAACGCGCAAAACACACGTGGTGGCAATTTTGAAAATAATGACACTACAATGAACGTCGGTTGTTCAACCAAAACCGACGCCTATTGCTTGTTTCAACAATGGGCGTCGGTTGTTCAACCGTAACAAACGCCTATTCTTAAATTTTTTAATTTTTAATTTTTTTATTTTCTAAAAAGGGTGTCGGTTCCTCCTGAAGAACCGACGCCCAATCTTCCAAATTCCAAATTCAAATTGCAAATGCAATTTGAATTTGGAGGCATCGGGCGTCGGTTCCTCAGGAGGAACCGAGGAACCGACGCCCATTCTTCAAAAATTCAAAATTCATTTGAATTTTGAATTTTTGAAGAATGGGCATCGGTTCCTCCTGAGGAACTGATGCCCAGTCTTAAAAATTCAAAATTTTTGAATTTTTAAATTTTAAATTTTTAAGAATGGGCATCGGTTCCTCAGGAGGAACCGACGCCTATAGTAGTAAGCCTTTATATAAACCTCAATTCTTATGCAACATCCACTCGAAGAACTTGTACCTCCATAGCATTAGTTAGAGTCAAACACAAAACCATCTCCTCCACTACATACTCACGTCGCTTAACCTCATTCTCTTCCAATATTAATTCTTTATCATTCTTCCCTAAAGCTGAAAATCCTCTACTAATGGAGGTTTTTACTACCTTATTACGTTTTGTTCCTTTAATTCATTTCTTTCTTCTTAATTTACAGGTTTAGAGGAAGTTTTAAACAAGAATCGAAGAAGAAGAAGGATGCTAGCTATTATCTTTTGAATAATGCTATGTAGCACCAGTGGTACTTGACATCAGTCTACGTGGCAACTAATGTGGTATTGAATCATAAGTGAAATTAAATGCATGAATAAAGGACCCACTTGATTTGACTTATCATTTAATACCACCTTAATATGGTGCCAAGCACCAGTGGTGCTAAATAGCATTACTCTTAACTTTTCTTTCTTGGTTTCTTCTTTGGGTTGTTAGACTTTAATTTGTTTCTTGAATCCTTTTAATTTGCCTCATCAGGGCTTAAGTTTCTGCCTTTTGTGCTTGTAGTATGCTTTTCCATGTAATCTAATATATATTACTCTATTTTTTGTGGTAAATGAAGTAGAATATAAATTGAATTTGCCCACATTACTATTGTCTTTATTTTTTAAAAGTACAATGTTTAAGGGTATCTCCATATAATTCATTTGTTGAACTTGGAATTTTCATGCTTGTGGATCTAGAAGAGAGCCTCCCAAAAAAAAAAGAAAAAGAAAAAACACACAATAGGCTTTGGTTGTAAACGAACAACTATTTGATTTATTTATTTTTTTAAAAATTTGGCTTTAGGCGTCGGTTTTTGTGAAATAACCAACACCTATTGTTATATTTAGGCATTAGTCAACAACCGAAGCGTATTCTTTTACAATATGCATCTCTGACATATGCGTCAGAGTCAAAACTGACGCGTATTTATGGTTACAACCAACGCCCATTGGGTTTTTCTGTAGTAGTGACATGGGGTGGGAAGCTTTTTAACAAAACTTTCGGGAAGTGTTTGAAAATTTTCCTTTTGACTGGTATATTTATTGTTTCTTTTAATATTTCTAATAATAAAATTGTGCACTAAAAATTTATTAATTAAAATTTCCAAATTTAATATGTTTTTCCACACATTAGTATACTGAATGAATACTTTATTAGTTAATTAGATGGAAGTTAGGTCATAAACTCATAATTTAAGGCACTTTCCGAAGGTATTATTATGATTTTGAAGTCACGTTAATGTTCATTAAGTATACGTAGCTAGATACATATAAGTAGGTTGCTCGCTGCTACCCGAATATGATATGAATTCCTTTGTCATTTTATTAGTAGAAGTTCAGGGCCGTTCGCGGCTTGAAAGAATAGGCTCAATTGAGAGGGTCATTTCTTACACTACTAAAAAACTGGCTTTCAGCGACAGAAAATTCCTTCGCTAAAGCCCTGATTTCGCTAAAGATCAATATCGACGGAAGAAGGGCTGTCAGAAACGCCGTTGCTGAAGGTCGCGTCGCTAATGCCTTTCTACGGAATTTTCTTGTCCATCGAAAATCTCCGACGACCTAAGCCGTCGGAAATAATTTCCGACGGAAAAAGACAGCCGTCGAAAATTTCCGACGGACATGACAAAATTAATTATTTAATATTATTTTAATTGACCGGGCCCATTACCCCATGGCTGAACTGACCCGCTAGCCTGCGCCCCTTCCCACCGTAGACCCATGACCATATCTGATCCGCTGGCCCGCACTCAACCCGTGAACCCACGAAGAATTAATTCCCACATATTGTGGATGGTGAGTTCTGAACCCTGACCTCAAGGTTGGGGGATGAAGCCCCAACCACTAGGCCGACTCACATTTTTGTTGTTGTATTGCCTCAAAATATATATAAAGTATATTCTTGCAAATTTAAAAATAATAAATTTTCCTTTTAAAACATTGCAACTTATTTAATTTTACATTTATTATATATTCCTTTAAAAAAAAACTTTCATTATATATTTAAATATATGTTGTACTCTAAATTTTATTTGTCTGTGCCAATTAATGTAATGTTTTTTATACTAGTTTTCTAGATTGTAATATTCATTGTTTTAATTAAAACTAAAAAAAAATTAAAATAGGCCATCTATTAAAAATGTCAAGCTAGCTAATGTTGTTATTATTTCTTTGCCCCATAATAAATATAAAGTAAAAGCGAGTAATTTTGGCAATTTATTTAATTTAAATTTTTATTAGATATGTAAATATATTTTATATTCTAAATTTTATTTGTTTGTGTCAAAATTAATGTAATGTTTTTTTACATTAATTTTCTACATATTATATAATATTTCATTGTCTACTAAATTTTTTTATTCTATTAATAAAAATATGATTTATGAGTTTTTTTTTTTTGAAAAACCAATAAGTAATTAAAAAAATTTATTTACAATCAATGTTTTAGACCTTAACCATCAAAAAACTGAATAAAAAATTTATCGATTATTAAAGATTTTTAAATTGAAATCTTTGGTTTTTTATGCGGATTGAGATATTTATATTTAATGTTTATGTCTATTCCATGTCAATGATGTCCTTTGTGAGATTCTTTGTGTCCATTATTGGTTTTCTTTTTCCTTTTCTTTTAAATTTTTTTTAATTTTGTAGCATTGGCATATTTTTTTCTTAACTTTAGTTTGCATTTTTAATTACGGAGTCAAAATATAAATCATTTTCTATAATATCGGTTAACATATCTAATATATTTTTAACAGTAGCATTGTGCATATTAAAATATTTATTTGATAAAGGGGCATGGGGAGGGGAGGGATAATTTAAAAAATATCTTCAAATTTTTTGAAAAAATTTTTAACTAACAATATTTACGAAGAATGAAAAATTTCAAGAGATGCAAAGGAGAATCAAAAGCATATTTCCTATCGAAAGCATTCCGTCAGAAATTTTCGACGGCCAAAAGGGGCTGTCACAAAGTTTCCAACGGACTAAAGAAGCCGTCTGAAATTTTCGTCGGCCATTCTTGGCCATCAGAAATTTTTGACGGCGAAAAGTGGCTGTCGCAAATTTTGCGACGGACCAATGAAGACGTCGGAAATTTCCGCCGGCCCTTTTGGCCGTCTGAATTTTCCGAAGGAGACGAAATTCCGTCAGAAACTTCCGATGATTTTTTGCCCGTCAAAAGTTTCCGACGGAACCATCGGAAATTTGCCACGGATGAGGTTCCATTGAAAAAAGTCCGTCGCTGATGGGCAGATTTTTAGTAGTGTAACTAGTTAGCACACCTAGAACAAGCAGATTCACTTCAGTAGAGGAAGAGACTCATAGATTAAATTCAACTCTTTTCATGATTGGATTCGCAACTAAAGCATTTTCCCCCTTTTGGAAACCAACAAAACCAGTTTAGACCAAAGCAACTAAAGCAGTTTATGTTGCAAAAATATAATAAAATAAATAAAACCTAAAGCACTTTATACTAGTATGTAGAAATAGAAAATTTATTTAAAATAAAATAAAATTTACAAGGTAAATGATCAGGCTTAAAGCTCGACCCCCTCCCAGGGCAAATTTGTGGGGTCTAAAGAGTGGGACAAAGCATTGGGTTCAACGTAAAGTCAACCCGCCTTGTTATCATTCCTAATGTGGAATGTAATTGAAATTTATCACACACGTGCTACTTTGATGTACACGTCTCAGCAATTCATCAATTAAATGATAATATATTATTAAAAAAAATTACGTAAAAAACTTCTACTCATGCATTATATAGCCCAAAATATACGTAAGTTTATGCTTCTGACTTTCTTCCATGCATGTTCCCTTCAACCCAGGATTCGCAGATCTTCAGCTTTGCATCCACAATTACAGCAAACTTAAGCGTACACAAAATTGTATATATAAAACAAGCAACTCATATTCACTAGAAGATTAACAGTAGAGGAAATGACGTTTCATTTTTATCATAACATGACGCCCAAAAAGAGAGTCAATAGTCATTTAGGGTCTCGTCATTTTACAATATTTATTTTTGCAAACCCATCTGCTAGTTATTACCATTTAAAATTATTGAATGTGCTAGACTTTATTTTAGATGGTCTGATGCACTCCACTTTTCAAAATATTTGGCCCACACCACTGATATACCAATTGATTTCTTACCGATTGATTGTGGTCTGATCAAAGAATTAATAGTAGTTCTTTACTGATTGATTGTGGAATCAAGAAATTTCCAATATTACAACAATGTTGTGTAATGAAAATTTTCTAACATTGATGTGAGGCATTGTTATGAGACTTTCCGTTTTATATAGTTGCATAGATGCATACTATATGGACTTAAGGTAAGGGACGTGAAACTACTATCCTGTGCAATATCAGTTATGTTCTAGAGTCAATTGTCAATAAGCCTATTATATTATGAAACAAGAAGTATTGTGGGTTTGACTACTAGCTACTTTTTCTATAGAGTCAAATAGAGCTCTGCCTATCACTTTTTTCACTTGTACAAAATATTTGAGTCCATCATTTCTCTCTCAAAATCAAGTGTTGCATGTGAAGACGCAAACTCTGTAAATAAAACTCGCGTTAATTCTATAGAAAATTAAGACTACTAATTTGCACTAATAAGAGAGCAATTTTTTGCTTCTACTTTCTAATGATCTTAGATAAGACGTGTAATTTTAGCTGGCTCCAATTTTTGTCGCGGATAACACACTTTTGATCACATTAATTGTAAATGATTTTTGAACTGTATCTTTTGACTGTTTGATGAAATTATTTGAATGAATTATTAAGTACTTGCTGTGCATCAATTATAAAAGAGGGGGTTCATGGACACAATAATGGGACCCAAAAGCATATTCTGATTTAAATTCATGCCAATTCTAGAAAGGAAAAGAAAAAGCATCCAAGTAATTATGTACGTGTGGGGTTTGCAAAAAAGGAAAAAGTAAAAACGTGAGGCGCATGGATGACGGATGTATTTAATATCTACGATTGCAAAAAAAGTAAAGTAAAAACGTGAGGTACGGGAAAGATTTGAGGTACTTACTTCATCTTTCGTGGTCAAATCAAGAATTAATATTTAAATTTAAATATTATAGTTGGTTGTTTAATTTAGACCCTCGAACACACATGTATATTCTTAATGAGTTTTCAGCATTTTTAATTTAAAGTACTAGAAATTTTTCTGTGTAATCCCCATCAAAAACCCCCTCCAACTCATACCCAAATTATGGTGAAAAATGGTTCAGTTACATTATCCCTCATTTCACTATTAATTTCAATATTTGTAATTCATTTTAAATCCTTCTTATGTGTTTAAACCTCATTGAATTTAATTATTGTTTTTATTTGATGCAGTTTGATTTCGCATGTACGCTCTATGATAGAACGTCCTTTTTATAGACCTCCCTTAGACCGAACACTAGTGGACCGATAAGGTTTTGAAATGTTCTAGAACCTTCATGGAGGTCGCTCGTTACACAATTATCGCATCACTTATCCCGACAAAAAGGGTTAAAATGCTAATTTTAATATAATAGTTTGTGCTTTTTTCCCCAAATGTTTTATCACAAGTGTTGACTTCATGACGTGTGAATTTTCGTAACGTTCATTTAACTCTTAGATCAATAATCTCGTGTTGTATGCTCAATTTGCAAAAGTCTAAATGCGTAATTGGATATTGAGCTCTTTTCATGGTGAGGATTATCATCTTTGAGAAGGCATTTTCAAAGGAAGAGTTTGAATTGAATTCACTGGAAGCCGAGTGGAGGGTCAGGAGGCGCAAATTGAGGATGAATAGTAGCGACATATAGATGTGGATAGGAAGCCTGCTCTTGAGTGCAGCAACCTTTAAATAATGTCTTGTGATAATCTAGTTCTCATCTTTCCCTGTGTAGGCACTTATCATCTGAAATTGTGATGTCAAAGTAGACGACTATGATGGGAAAAATATATGAGCATTTGACCCTGAGAATTATAGGGAGAGGAGGAGAGAAATGTGGGAGAGGATGCAAGGATTAAGAACTCACCGAGAATAAAGAGACCCTCCGTTATTGTGAAAGGATCTAAGAACTGAGCTCATTTTGGCCATAAATCACGTAAGGTGGTCTAATAAGACCATGTTATCTGTTAAGAGCATGAATATTGACCTGAAAAGGCCATAGAGATGGTCTAATAAGACCACATATACTAATTTGAAGATGTGTAGAATTGATGAAAGTATGAACATCTGAAAAGATTAAGAACACCGACTTGAAGAGGTTATATAAGTGGTCTAATGAGACCATGTACATTGATCTAAAAAGATCAAGAATGCTGACGTGAAGAGGTCGTATAAGTGTTTTGATAAGAAACCTAAACAGTGATATGAAGAGGTCCTACATGTGGTCTGAAAAGACCATGGGCACTGACGAGGTCATAAAAGTAGTCTAGCAAAACCATGAACAGTGACTTGAAGATGTCATAGAGAGCCAAAGAAGTGGTAGTAGATGTCCGACATAAGGACCAGACCAAAACTGGCCACACACTACTGAAAAATGATTTGAGAACCAAGTGAACGGTCATAGATCGAGTAGAACAATTTTAGAACCAAGCGAGTGGATATAGATCGGCTAAAGTGACCCGGGTACCCCTTGAGTAGACATAGATCGGCTAGCAAGAGTGACCTAGATGCCGCTGCTATTGGCGGGTGTAGATCGGAACGAACGATCTGGACCCTGCGGCAATTGGCGGGCGTCGATCGGTTGGCAAGAGAAAGAAAGAGAAAGAGCCAGAGAAAGGAAAACGGTGAGAGAATGGGTGTCTCTTAACAAACATAGGGATATTGGGGATGGAGAGGACTGAAGAGATGTCAGAATGGCCCAAATCTAAACGACGTCCTTATTGTCTCTTTTATATATGTAGTTTTATATATGTAGGAAGTTGTGTCTTTAGAAAATTAAATATAATAGTTTATAAATGTGTCTATGAATCGCCACATTTTCAGCATCATATCTCAAATCCATATAAGAATTTGGTAGTGTTAACCGGAAAAATATCTATCATTTAAGGAGTACATACATACTCCATCCTCCCTAAATCAAGAATACACACACACATATGTACATATGTACATATATGATTTCAGAGGCCTAGTTTGTTGTTTGATTCAGACCTTTTTGAAGACTCGAACACACGTGGAAGTTCTTGATTAACTAGAAGTATCGAGTATTTAGTACTCTTAGAGTACTAGAAATTTTACCATGTAAACCCCAACAAAACACCTCTTCAACTCATACCTAAATTATATGTGGTGTCAAAATGGTTCAATGACATCATCCAATTTTTTTTTTTTTTACCATTAATTTCATTACAGATTCATTTTAGATCCCTTCTTATATGTTTAAATCTCATTTAATACATATAATTATTGTTTCTATTAACATTTATAATAATAAAAATGTGCACTAAAAATTTATTAATTAACATTTCCAAATTTAAACTTTTTTTCCACACATTAATAAACTGAAAGAATACTTTAATAGTTAATTAGACGGAAGTTAGGTCTTAAACTCATAATTTAAGGCACTTTCCGAAGGTTTTATTATGACACTTCTAAGAACTGTTAACAAGTTTTTAGGTGTTTCTATACTAATTTGACGTTAATGTTCATTAAGTAGACATATATAAGTAGGTCGCTCACTGCTACCCAATTATGATATGAATTCCTCTATCATTCTATTAGTAGAAGTTTGAGGGGTTTGGGAAGGGAGAGGAGAGGACTCAGCCCTTGCGGTTTGAGAGAATAGGCCTCATTGCGAGGGTCATTTCTTAGTTAGCACCTGAAACAAACAGATTCACTTCAGCAGATGAAGGGAGTCATAGATTAAATTCAACTCTTTTTATGATTGGATTCGCAAATAAGGCAGTTTTTTTTTTTTTTTTTTAATTTACGAACTAAACCAGTTTATACAAAAGCAACTAAAGCAATTTATGTTGCAAAATTAAATAGAATAAAATAAATAAAACTTAAAGCAGTTTATGCTACTATGTAAATGTAGAAAATTTATTTAAAATAAAATAAAATTTGCAATGCAAATGATCAGGCTTTAAAGCCCGACCCCCGCCCCCAGCAAATTTGTTGGTCTCTAAAGAGTGGGACAAAGCGTTGGGTTCAACGTAAAGTCAACCCGCCCTACAATTCCTAGCTTAGAATATAATCTAAACTTATCACACGCTACTTTGATATACACGTCTCAGCAATTTATCAATTAAATGATAATATATTATATAAAAAGATTACTAAAAAAACTTTTACTTATGCACTATATAACCCAAAATATACGTAAGTTTATGCTTCTTATTTTCTTCCATGCATGTTCCCTTCAACACAGGACTCTCACATCTTCAGCTTTGCATCCACAATTACAGCAACCTTGTTCACAAGTGTCTACATATATATACACACATACACACAAGCAACTCATATTCATTAGAAGATTAAATAACAGTAGAGGAAATGACGTTTCATTTGTTACCATAACATGACGCCCAAAAAGAAAGTCATAGTCTTTTAGGGTCTCGTCTCATTTCACATTTATTTTTGCATACCCATCTTTTAGTTAGTATCATTTATTTCATAAAAATATTACACACCATACTTGAACTAGAAGTGGATACGTGAAGTTCAAAATTCTTACATCGCAACGACATTTGAAGACTTAGAACCCTTGACATTGAAGTATTTATTGTCGCAAGACGAATCCTCAATATTCAAGTATTTCTTGTTATTGGAGGAACAACAGTTCTTGAAGGCGGTGAGTGTGTACGGCGGCTCATCCACGGCTAACCACTGCTGGATAATAAAACGTTCTTCAGAACAATATTTCTGGACCCTAGTGGTGGTAACTTTCACGAAGTCACAGGTGTTAACTTCCACGTTGTCAAGGTACCACCCACTGTGTTCGCCTGTATTGTCGGACGTGACTTGCACTGCACAAATCGGCCCAGATAAACAACGGGCTTGGCCGCTAAAGAGGTCCAAATTTCCCCGCTCAAAATAGTCGTGATTTGGGCCCATTTGCCCACCCCATGTCACAAGATTGTTGATGCTAATTCCATTGCCAAATGCATCATACAGATTCAAGCTGATAACAGAATCAGTCCCTGCAGCATCGACATAGCCGGTTTGTACATATATTGTGTAGTCACAGTCGGCTTCCTCCTGCATTCTTCGTGAAGATTAGATGAAGAGGAAACTATAAAAGAGATACAACAAAGTATATTAGATTGAACATGACTAAAGGAAGCTACTATTGTCTCTTTTAAGTGAACTTGAGAAAATCAATAGAGAGACCTACCGATGTGGAGATGGAAAAGATGGATACGATGATGAAGAGGAAAGACCAAAGGCTGACACTTGCAACTCCCATGGCTAGCGTCCTTTAAATTTTTCTCTGCTTATATGTGGATGGATACTGCTATAAGTTTGTAAGCTGGGTATAAATATATAGAAGGCGGATGGACTTTACTTCCCCCCCCCCCCTCCTTTTTGAGGGATAAAATTATTGAATTTGCTAAACTTTATTTTAGATGGTCTTATGCACTCCCCTTTTCAAAGTATAATTAATGGCGCACTGATACACCAATTGATTTCTTACCGATTGATTGTGGAGTGATCAAAGAATTAATAGTAGTTCTTTACTGATTGATTGTGAAATCAAGAAATTTCCTGCGTTACAACAATCTTGTGTAATGAAAATTTTTTAACACTGACGTGAGGTGTTGTTATGAGACTTTCCGTTTTATATAGTTGTATAGATGCATGCTATATGGACTAATGGTAAAGGACTTGAAAATTCTATCATGCGTAATATCAGTTATGTTCTAGAGTCAATTGTTGATAAACCTATTATCTAACAAGAAAATTTGAATGTTTGTTTGGTTACTGGACAGTTTTTCCATAGAGTCAAATAGAGCTCACTTATCTATCACTTTTTTCGTTGGACAAAATATTGGAGTCCATCTTTTTTTCCTCAAAATGAGCACGTGAGCTCTGTAAATAAAACCCACATTAATTTTATAGAAAATTAAGACTATTAATTTGCACTAATAAGAGAGCAATTTTTTGCTTCTACTTTCTATACTAAAAAATTGCCCTTCAGTGAAGGAAAAATCCGTCGCTAAAGGCTGAAATTCCGTTGGCAAAGGTCAGCACCGACGGACAAATGGCCGTCGGACATTTCCGACGGACCTTTCTTCCGTTGGAAAAGTTCCGTGAGAAATTTCCAATGGATACTACAAAATTAAATTATTTAAAATTTTTTTAGTTGAAACAGGCTAACAGACCATGCTTGACCCTACCCGCTGGCCCTTGAACCTCACAGTCGTTGACCCGCCCGATCGTACCTGCTAATTAGACCCGGGAATATATTCCTTGCGTGAAATGATTGGGCTGGAGCTCGAACTCGTGACTTGGGGGTTGAGGAGCCAATTCCCAACCGCCAGGCCAACTCGTGCGCTTGGCAATAGTTTACCCCAAAATATATGTAAGGTATATGCAATAATTTTGGCAATTTAAAAATAATGGAAATTTTCAATTAAAGCATTGGGCTTTTTATTTAATTTAAATTTTTATTATACTTAAATATATATGACACTCTAAATTTTATTTATATGTGTCAAAATTAATGTAATGTTTTTTTACACTAGTTTTCAACATTATAGTAATTTCATTGTCTACTAAATTTTTTATTCTATTAATAAAAATGTGATTTTTTTGTTTTAACAAACCAATAATTAATAAAAAATTTATTTACAACCATTGTTTTAAATCTTAACCACCAAAAAGTTGAATAAAATATTCATCGATTATTAAAGTTTTTGTTTTATTTTTATTTTTTTCTTTGGATAAACCACATATTACCATTAAAAATTTTATTTCATATTTATTTATTTTTTAAATGGATTGTTGAATATTACTTGGGTGTATGGAATCTTCCCTTTTTATAAACATCATTATACAGTCATGGTAAAATACATTGAATTTTTATTTAATTTAACTTTTATTTATATTTAAATATATGTTATACTCTAAATTTTATTTGCTTGTGTCAATTAGTGTAATTTTTTTACACTAATTTTCTAGAATGTAATATATTTTCATTGTTTTGTAGTAAAACTAAAAAAAATTAAAAAACGTTCTCGACAAAATTTTTTTTTCTATTACTAAAATTGTGATTTATGCGATTTTTTTTAAAAATACCAACAATTAATAAAAAAAATTATTTTCAACCATTCTTTTAAACCTTAACCACCAAATAAGCGAATAAAATCTTCATCAATTACTAAAGTATTTGTTTTATATTATATTTTATTGGATAAACCACATATTGCCATTAAAAAAAAATATTTCATATTATATTTTTTTATGAATGGATTGTCAAACATTATTTGAGTGCATATAATCGGCCTATATAAGACAATTGTATGGTCGTGTGCGAACCGAGCACGCCATACATGTATCCAACAATAGTTGGAGAGGATAGTTACTACTCATTTTATTTTTTATTATGTCGGTTTGATATATCTAACATATTTTTAGCTGTAGCATTGTGCACATTAAAAACTTTTATTCGATAGAAGAGGGCATGAAAAAGGGCAGGGATATTAAAAAAAATATCTTCAAAGGGGAATTAAAATAATTTTACGAGACATATTTCCGACGGAAATAGTTCTATCGGAAAGCAGGTCCGTCGGAAATTTTTGACGGAAGGGCAGTACCGTCGGAAATTTCTTTCTGTCAGAAACTTTCCAACTGTACGGAAAGGAAAGGCTGTCGGAAAATTATGACGGAAGGAATAGCTCCGTCGGAAATTTCCGACGGACAGAATTTCCGTCGAAATTTCTGACGGAATCTTGTCCATCTGTAATTTCAAACAGTTCCGTCGGAAATTTCCGTCGCTAAAGGGCCTATTTTTTATCTTAGATAAGACGTGCAATTTTAGCTGGCTCTAGCTTTTGTCGCGCGCGGATAACACACTTTTGATCACAGTGTAAATGATATTTTAATTGTATATTTTGACTGTTTAATGAAATTATTTGAATTAATTAAGTACTAGCTGTGCATCAATTATAAAATGTTGGGGGGGGGGGGGGGGTG
>CAVNYN010289137.1:1987-12730 GCA_963692815.1 Nyctanthes arbor-tristis | reverse complement strand
CCCCCATGGACATGTCTAAGTATTAGTATAGGGGTGAATATGGAAAGACAAACCTACCCGGAGTTAAGGTTTGGAGTTGGGCAAATATAAGGTTAAATAAATAGATATGATAAAAGACTTGGATTTTGGATCTTTTTGACCAATTCTCTTGTTCTACTAGTAAATGCCAGTCTATTTTGTTAATCAATTGATATACATAGAAGAGAAATGCGACACAATAATGTACCATTTAGAATTGAGAAGATCGTTTTGGTCTTCAGACCCAAGAGCATATTCTAATTTAATTTCATGCATATTATTATAATAGAAAGGAAAAGAAAAAGCATCCAAGTAAAAACGAACGTTTGGGGTTTGCAAAAAAGAAAAAGTAAAAACGTGAGGTGCCTGGATGGATTAATGATTGCCACTTTGTGTGGGGTTTGCAAAAAAGTAAAAACGTGAGGTTCGTGGATGGATTTATGATTTTCAATTTGTTTGCTTACTAATGACTTGTTAATGACTTGATATTGCATTTAGGCATTCAAAAAAAAAAGAATGGATATGGTACTTTAATATGATATTGATGAAGATCTAAAATATATAGCAAAATTTTTCTTTAGAAACATGAGAGCAAGTTAGTTTACCCTAATACTGATGTGACACATCGCCATATATTATTATAGATTCACATATTTTATAGCAAGTTGTGTGTTTAGAAAATTAAATATATTAGCTGATAAATGTGCAGTAATGATCTCCAGCCATGACGGCGGGAGATTATTGAGACAATTGTGTATACCCCCACATAAAGGGGGCCATATTATTTTGATCTCCCCAATAATTTCCCGCCATGTTTGCGTATATATCTGATTGGATATAATTTTTATTATAATGTGTCTATGACTTGCCACTTCTTCAGCATTATATATCTCAAATCCATACAAAAATTTCTAAACCAGAAAGATTTCAGGTACTCGAGGAGTATCTACTTCATACTTCGTGGCCAAGTCAACAATCAACATGTTGATTTAGATGCCCTAATTTGTTGTTTAAACTAGACCGTTGAACACACATATGTATATTCTTAACTGAGTGTTTAATATTTCTAAAAGATCAGAAATGTTTTCCGCGTAAAGCCCAATAAAACCCCTCTCCAACTCCCACCAAAATTATGCTGCAAAAATTATTCAGTTACATTATCCCTCCTTTTTCACCATTAATTTCTTCTTCTTTTTTTTTGGTGGAATTTACCGAATTTCATTTCAGAAAGAAACATTTACAGTTGAAGAAAAGGGGAATTTTTGTCAACCCTTTTCCAGCTATCCAAAACAGTGAATGAAAAAAAAAAGGCTAAACGCTTTTGTCACCATTAATTTCAATATTTGTAATTCATTTTAGATCCCTTCTTAGGTATTTAGACCTCATTTTATTTAATTACTAGAGTTCCACCCGTACACGGGTAGAGTTTTAGAGAAATTTCATATATAAAATGTAGCGTGGTTGTGTTTGTTAGGGTTGATATCACAAACAAACTAAAGTACACGACCTGAAAGACGTTGACGTCTATTTTTTTTTTTTTAAAGTCTTCATTTATGAGGGAGCCACTTTTTAATCGCAACCCTAACACTAATTTCACAGCTGCACGCCTCTTCCTGTAGTAGATTGATAGCAATCTTCCCTTTCTCCACCCTGATCTTACCCAAAACTGTTCTCCAATGTTTCCTTTTGCAGGTTGAAGACGTGGGCCGATTAAGCTCCAATCTGAGCCTAGCCGGCAAAGCGGTGGCGGTAGCGACCGATTTTATCCTTCAGTCACCAATCCACCATTGCTCTGATTTATATCCTGTTGATTTTTCCCTTTATGTCTGTGTCTCTACTGATCCATTTATAGATGGGTATGCTTTTACTATTTGTTGATTGGTTATTATTGCATTCTACAGGTAATTTCTTAATCTGGTGAAATGTCCAGAAGCTGAAATGTTTAGTAGACAAGTGACATGAATCTCTCTCTCACATATCGGAATATCCACCATTACAAGCAAAAAGTGCACGACTATGCTTGCAGGCAATTTTTTCTTTATATCTTACGCTACTTGAGGTTTGTCAGCTTTGCTCTCTGAACTTTTACATTTCTGGGTTTAATGACATTGCAGAAAATGATGTGCAATAATGATGTTTTTATCTCGTTTGATTATGTGCTTGGTCATTAATTTTTTAGGCTGGTCATTAATATTTGTTCATTTCAAGATTTAGTTATGATTAAAGTTTTGATTAATTGAAAATTCCAAAACAGCCAAATTTGTTGCATTTTGAAGTGTTCTTTTTTTTTTTTTTTTAAATTTAATGTTTGCTCTAAATTTCTCTTCAACTTTAATATATTTATTATATCACTGTACTTGCTAAATAAGTAGAACATATAGATAACTTTTGGCTTTATCTATTGATAATGATGCATAACAAATTTATTTCCTCTGAATTTGTAGAACATGAAGATCAAAACATAGTACGCACTTAAATATGAAGTACCTTATGGTACGGACCTGTTGGTCTTATGATTAATGTACCACAAGTGTATGACTAGGTCTAAGAGCACTAATAAAATCACCATAACTGATCTTTTACTATTATTTACTTTTACGAAAGCAATATAAACTCAACAGTTGTGATTTAGCAGTAAGCCCAGAGTTTATTACACTTGAAGAAAATTGTAATAATGATTTAAGAATTATTTGGTTCTCTTAACGATCTAATTGTCTCATATGATCACCCCGATTTCTTTTGATATTCAATGTCTACTTGTCTCATATGATTATGTTAATTTCTTTTGATTTTCAATAATTTTTTTTTTAAACATCTTCAATGTCTCACACAACTATAGTATATAACAATTCACCATTGTAATATACATCAACTTAGCAGTAACAAAATGTATTAGTTTTTCATGTCTGTTCTCTCTCAGTTTCAAGGACTTTCTACACTGGCATATCCTGAGCTACAAATAAAAATAGCTGATTTTTCATTGATGGATGTTTCAGGTAATGCTAATAGCCTCATATGAGTATATTGATTCCTTTGGATCTTCAATTTTTCTTAAAATAATGTAAGATAGCTATTCACCATTGCAATATAGAACAATTTAGTGGTATCATACTTTATGTGATGTATTATATATGGGATTTGTTTGACTGAACATGGATTTGGCATATATACTTAACATTTTATGTATAATGTAAATTTGCTCAAGTAGCTGATGATTTGGGTAATTTTATTAACAAAAAAAGAAGTTTGGCTACAATTGTACAAAGTTAAAATTCCTTATCGACACAAACATATTGTTGCAGTTAAAATTCTTGCAATAAAGAGTTGCTTATCTGTTTACCTCAGTTGCTCAAACTTAGCCCAGAAGAATGAATACTCGATGAGTAATAATTCTTTGCTCACCTTCTTATACATAACTCCAATCCTTCAGCAATGTCCCTCACTATTGTGCTTAGGGATGAATTCTTGGTGCAAAGTTTGTTAAATGAGATCATTGATGCATCAAGCGTTGCTAAAAAAAGTTGAGCTATAGATGAAAAATATGAAGTAGCTTCGACATTTAACCTTTTTTTTCATTGCCTTAACATACGTGATCAATAGACATAACATTCTACATGTAGCAAATATTACCAATTTTAAGCTCTAGGATTCAGGAGTCATCAAATTTTGTGACCATTTGATTTTTGCCTCGGGAAATTGTACAAATTGATGTATGCATTTTTTTTCCGAATAATTTCATGTTTGGTTCATATTCAATTTTGCTTTCTTTTTTAATGGGTGTCTTTTTTTATCTCTCGAAACCATTTGTTCAGTTATTAATGATAAAATTTATTATATTGTCAAATATTAACTATTCATATCTTTTTTAGAAAACCATTGGGCAAACTTTGAGCATTGAAGTGCTTTTAGGCTAGATGCGTCATGATTCATGAACTTTTTAATTTTGCTTTTTCAGGTGGAATGCAATGGTTCAAAAGAGTATAATGATTTTATTCGCCAAATGAAGGAAAATTGAAAGCATAGATGCCAAGGCTGGAAAACAAGTAGTGGGATAAGCTATTAGGAATTGGAGTACTGGAACAAACTCAAATCAGAATTATTGTAGGACATTGCCTAGTGATATTGCAAGAAACTCCATTTCTTAAATTTCAATAAATAAACAGTGTTCTATAAATTGTACTTATGTGAATCAGAATTCTATATAAAGCCTCTATAAAACTCCTTATTCGTTCTACTGTGTATATATTGTTTCTATAGAGGGATAGTTGAATCTTGAAATGACCATTTTTGTATATTCTATTTTCACGTCTCCGTAACTGATGATGGTGATCGAGTCATACCCTACACAGTATTCATCTAAATGATTTCTCTAGTTGTGCATGAAAGATTGGAACAAAAATCATATACAAAAAATAAATGATTAATTCCGATAATCAGATTATTACAACTTAACCCTACAAGAATTTTCCTATAAAAGTTATGCTAAATCCATTAATGTTGTTTCAAAAAAATTCATCAATGTAATTAGTGAGTGAAAAGAAAACTATAGTCTAATTTTAGTTCAATTCCAACCACTGCAATCAATTAGTCAAAAAAGCAAAAATAGAATGGCAGAATTAAAACATAAATCATTTCAATAATTATATCAAATGTCCTGAGATTTAATCATCAAGGTAGAAGGTCCTACTCCCCTTTGCTGTGCATCAAAATGTTCTCTTTAATCATAGGGCTATAAATATCTGTTCAACTCGGCCCGAGGTTTAAAATGAATCAATCTGTTGTAAATTTGGTGTTGACTATATTGAGATTCTTTTTGAGTTTCTTTTCTTGTTTTACAGAATCACAAACAATTAAAAAGTTTAAATTCTTGTTGTTCCTAGGAAATGACACAATTCATGCTAAATCAAAGTGACACGAATGGCATCTTTAAGATGAATTCAAAATAGATGACGTATAAAAAGTTGTTTTCAAGTCACATTAAAATAAAAAATTTCTAACACTGAAACAAACCAAGTTGCAGAAATTTTATTTCTTTTCTCATTGATTTGTATATATGAGTGAATGTGAATAAGTTAACACAAGAATATGGCTTTGGGATTTTCTCATAAAAATATTTCGATCAATTACACACCAAAAATTAAAAAGAAAAAGAAAAGTAAACAATACATTATACATTTAACGTTCCACAATCCACATAGCCACACCTAATTACCTAAAACATTAATATAAAAATATAGCCCAAATCTCAATGAATAATCATAAAATCTATTAGGCCAAAATCTATTTAAAAATAAGGGCTAAAATGAATAAATGATAGCCTTCAATCTTCATTTACTAATTTTACTTATAAAGTCCAATTTTTGCAAGTACTCTAAAATCTAAATTAAGGCAAAACAAAATCCATTTAGAAATTAGGGCTAGAATAATACCTTGTTAAAGCTAAAATCTAGATGAATTGATGTTGATGAACACCCCCACTGAGCCACCGGCCACTGCGGCACCGCCCAACCAGCCGACAAGTCTCGTCCGTTGGCCACGGAAGCAGCCCCAGTTTGCCCTCTGTTCTGCTTCTGCTTCTGTCTTCTGATTCTGCTTGTCTGCCAGTGCCTTCCCGACTCCCTTATTCCCCTATTGGGTTGGCCTCTTTTCAGCCCCCTTTTTTTTTCTGCTGAAGCCCAAAACACCAAGGCCCAGCTGTCCCCCGAGCCCAATTTACAATCCACCTGGGTCGGGTGCAAAAAAATTTTTTTTTTAATATATATCAGTAGTTGGGCCGAGACAGGCCTAGGCCGGGGCCCAGTAAGGCCCCCTGTCTCCGCCAATGGCTAGAAGTGCTTTACCATATTCCAATCTGTGTACTTTTAATTCTGCTCCAAGTTGGCTTTACCCGGCTTCAAACAAGGATGACGTATAATGTGTCTCCTAATGATAATTATTCTCTTTTTTTCAAAAAAAAAAAAAAGTCATTAGCAAGGAAACAAATTGGCAATCATAAATCCATCCATGCATCTCACGTTTTCACCTTTTCTGTTCTGCAAGCTCCACGCGTACGTTTTTACTTGGATGCCTTTTCTTTTCCTTTTTAGAATTGACATAACATTACAATGTGATCAAATAATTTCATTACACAGTCAAAAGATGTACAATTAAAAAATTACAATGCGATAAAATGTGTGTTATCCGCGACAACAGTTGGAGCCAGCTTGCGCGTCTTATCTAAGATCAATAGCGAAAAAAATTGCTCCCTTTTTAGTGCAAATCAGTAGTCTTAATTTTCTATAGAGTCGATGCACGTTTTATTTATAGAGTGCGCGTGCTTACATACAATACTTGATTTCATTGTGTCGCATTTCTCCTCTATCTACTACATTTCAATTGATTAACAAATAGATGTGCCATCATTTGCTAGTAAAACAAACAGAATTGGTCCAAAAGATCCAAAATCTTTTATCATATCATATTTGCCCAACTCCAAACCTAAACTCCTAGTAGGTTGGCTTTCCATATTCACCCCTCCATTTTAATAATAAAAATTTTTAAAGAGACATGGAATTATGACATCAATAAGCGATATTATATTATTGACGCTGCACAATTTCATTGAATGATAATAAAGTATTCATGTGTTCAACACCCAATGAAAATGTGTCATATAAGTATGTCACTTATTAATACCAGTTTTTCATATCTCCATAGAATTGTTCTTTAATAATTGATGGATAGCTAGTAATTCAAATAATTTCATTTTAAACAGTTGAAAAAAAACTATTTATTTAATATTATATTTGTCTAATCCAAACCTAACTCCGGGTAGGTTGTCTTTCTTTATTCACCCCTATACATTAGACATGTACATAACACTCGGGAAAAAATTTTAGTACCCCATGAGTACTCAACCTTCAATACTCCACTCCACTAATTTCTTAACATTCGTAAAATTTAAGATCCACTTGACCACTTCACTAACCCCTACTTAACACCATTATAACTCTCAATTAATTAAATCAAAAATCTTCATTTTTCTTTTCACTTCATATTTTTCAATTAATATCCGTTTTATTATTCAATTTTCTGTTCTCCAACTTTTACTGTTTGTTCATGATGTAACCCGTAAATGTTTACACTTTTTTTTCAAAAGAATAGCTGGAATTTTCTAGTAAAATATTTTTTTATTCACACACTTAATCTGCTTATGTTTTTTGAAATTCTTCACGTTAATTTATTTGTCATACGAATTATCATTTTATTTAATTTTATTATGACATTAGTAACAAAATATGTGCTAAAATTATTGATTTTTTTGCTAAAATTTTTGTCTAAAATTATTGGTAAATGTGAATATATATGTGTAACCTGTTGCCCACAATAAAATGTATAAAGAAAAAGTCAAATTTAAAAAAAAAAAAAGGAAAAAGTGTAGATCTTTACGGGTAAAATCATAAACAGAAAGGAAAAGTTAGAGAATAGGAAATTGGATAATAAAACAGATATTAATTGGAAAATAGGAAATGAAAAGAAAAATGAAGATTTTTAATTTAATTAACTAAGAGAGTGAACGCTGTTAAGTAGAGGTTAGTGAAGTGGCCAAGTGCGTCTTAAATCTTACAAATGTCAAGAAATTAGTAGAGTAGAGTATTGAGAGTTGAGTACTCATTGAGTACTAGAATCCCCCTCCATTTTATAATTAATTATGCACATCTAGTAATTCAAATAAATCCATTACACAGTCAAAAGATGTACAGTTAAAAAAATTACAATGGGATCAAATGTGTCTTATCCGCGTCAAAAGTTGGAGCCAGTTTGTACGTCTTATCTAAGATCAATAGGGAAAATGAACTGCTCTCTTTTTAGTGCAAATCAGTAGTCTTAATTTTCTATAGAATCAATGCACGTTTATTTATAGAGTTCGCGTGCTTACATACTATACTTGATTTTGAGGGAAAGGTGATGGGCCCCAATATTTTGTAAAAACTAAGAAAAATTGACAGGTAAGCAGACTCCGTTTGATTCCATAGAAAAATTGGATATTAGGCAAATGCACAATACTTCTTGTTTGGTAATAGGTTTATCGACAATTGAATCTAGAACATAAATAACTGATATTGCACAAGATAAAATATTAGTAGTTTCACGGCCCTTATTGTTAGTCCGTGAGGCATGTTCTATACAATTATATAAAACGGAAATTTGTGTAACAACACTTAATAGGAGTGTTAGAAAATTTTCATTACACATGTTTGTTGTACCACTGGAAAATCTTTTTTTTTCCTTTGCCCCCCGGGAACCACTGATTTTTATCGAAATGAATTGTGTAAATTTATACAGTATATGTGAATCCTATGAAATATATAGATGTAATTGTTTTGATTAGATTTTATTTTTAAATAAAAATAGGTTGTCAACATTGGCTTCAGTAAAGATTAAAGAACTACTATTAATTCTTTGACTTCTCAGTCAATCAGTGAGAAATCTGTAAAGTATATTGTTACAGTTAAATCACTTGTACATATTGGTTTTAGAGTTGTACTTAGTTAGTTGGCTAATTGTCCACTTGTCAGCTTCTAATTCGTAGTTAAGGGTAGATTAGTTTTAACTGATTTTTTTTTCCAGCTAGCAAGCTTTCTATATATTCACAAAAGGCGTAAACAGTAACTAACAAAAAGAATATAGAAAATATGCTTCGGTCTTGAAGCTTTCTTACTCTAACATGGAGTTTTCTTTCTTTAGCTTGATCAATTGAGGAATTCTACATGGTATCAGAGCAACTAGCGATTCTTTGATGATGGCAGCTCATTACACCGATGCACAAGCTACGTTCGTGAGGAACATCAACCAGCGAACAGAGGAAGAAATTGGAGGTGTCGTCAGAGGCAATCAGACTCAAAATTACCATGAAGATCGACTGATGCTATAGGGATCAGATCATCCAGGGATGATTATCTCGGCTATGACACTGAATGGAGGTAATTACATATCCTAGAGTAGATCTATACGAATTGCATTAGGGGCAAAGGTCAAGTTAGGGTTTGTTGATGGCAAACGTATGAGACCGGAAGAAAATTCACCAACATCGGAGCAGTGGAAACGAGTTGATCTAATGGTAACTTCCTGGATCTTAAATACTCTCTCTAAAGACATTGTTGAAGCATTTCTTTATGTTAATTCGGCTGAGGAATTGTGGAAAGAATTAAAGGAGAGATTTGGGGAAAGTAATGGTCCTCTTTTGTATCAATTGCAAAGGGACATTACCAGTATGAGTCAAGGGAATCAATCAGTGACTGTGTATTTCACGAAATTAAAAAAAAAACTGTGGGATGAGTATAGTTGTTTGATGCCAATGTCGGTGTGTACTTGTGGTGCTTCAAAGGAAGTGAATGAGGTAAACACTATGAGTAAAATCTTACAGTTCTTGATGGGATTAAATGATTCGTTTGATCATGTGAAGAATCAGATCTTGGTTATGGAGCCTGCACCTAGCTTAAATAGAGCTTACTCAATGGTTCTCTTGGTTGAAAAGCAACGTGATGTTAATTCCAATTACACATAATCTGGAAATATATCTGCAATGCTTACAAGGTCACAAATCACAAGTGGAGGAGGTTATGGCATAGGAAGTGCTGGAAGAGGTTCTGGATCCAGGGGTAGAGGAAACTACAGGAAGAATTACAATGAGGATAAGGCTATGGAACACTGTGATCATTGTGAAAAAGATGGTCACACAGTTGAAACTTGCTTTGAGATTCATGGATACCCAGAATGGTACAAAGGATCAAGAAAGCAAAAGGGCAGATCGGGATACAACAAGAAAAATGTGGCAAATCTGGCAGAAAGTCCATTACAGTTAGAAGAAGAAGGTACAAGTACAGGAGAAAGGATGAACTTCAACACTACTGATTTCACCAGCATTATTCAGCAAGTAGTCAGATTTTTGAAAGGAAAGATGCCAGTGACTGGAAAAGAAGGACAGGTCAACTTTGCACATTTTGGTGACTTTACAGGTATCAAACTAGTAAAAATATTCAATTTGCCTTTACTATACTTGATAAGATAGAACCAGGAACTTGGATATTAGATACAGGTGCTAGCAGTCACATGTGCACAAGTTTAGATATGCTAAATAAACCCAAACCAGTAACCATTCATACTCCTGTATATCTTCCTGATGGAACTGTCAAATCTGTTACACACATAGGTGATGTAACATTGAATTCTAGATTGTGTCTTATAGAAACCTTATATGTGCCTAGCTTTAAATTTAACCTCTTGTCTGTGGCGAAGCTAGCACAAACAGCCCAAATAAAATTTACCTTTTACCCAAATTATTGCCTTTTGCAGGACCTATACTCTGAAGCTATGATAGTAGTTGGAAAGCTTGTTGGCCAACTATACTTGCTTGATTCCGATCTCTTCAAAACAATCTCATCTTTTAATTTCTTGAATTCTGTTCCATCTTTAGTTTCATGTAGTGTCTCTCCTATTAGTATGAATAATGGCAGTGAGACACTTCCTGTACATAGAATTAATGCTGCCACCTTCTCTCATTGGCATAGTGTGCTAGGACATGCTTCTCCGGGTGTTTTGTTACATTTGGATTTCCTTAAACATCTATGTACTCAAGCTGAACTTGAAACACTCAAATCATGTGAAGTATGTCATAAATCAAAACAGCACAGATAGCCTTTCCAATCGAGTTCCATACAAACTAAATCTATTTTTGACTTGATA
>CAVNYN010289136.1:0-38901 GCA_963692815.1 Nyctanthes arbor-tristis | reverse complement strand
TAAATTATTACAACATATTATCTGACCATATCATTACAACGTCAAGTGCTTAGCATATAGAGTTGGATATCTAATTACAACTCATATGACATTCTTAAATTTTTTAAACATATATAACAATGAATTTTCATAACGGAATCTTTACATGTATGTATGTATAGTATTAGAGCATGATTAGTGTGGAGAAAAAAACTCAAAATATCAATTAGTGTATAGGGAGAGGGGGGAAGCCATTTGTGGGGGGAAAATGTAAGTGAGGGGCTAAATTTAGCCCCTCACTTACATTTTTCCCCACCCACTTTCTTCCTTAAAAAAAAAGAATAAATTAAAAATAATAATATTTTGTTAAAAATTGAATATTAGTTGTATGATAAAAAAAAGTAATGATAAAATAATTTGTAAAAAAATTAAAAAATAAACAAAATCCTTTAATATATTCTCCCCTTAGTTTTTCCCCTACATATTATTTGGAAATAGGTTTTTCCCCTTAGTTTTTTCCGCTTAACTTTTTTCCCCTTGGTTTTTTTCCTCCAACATTAATGTTGCTCTTAAAATAAGATACTTTTACAGCTCGTGGTTTTTCTTTTTATTTTTTCGTATCTAAACATAGTTATGGATATTTTATTTTTCAAAATATCGTACACTTACGTATTATAATGAGTTTGATATTGAAGTTTAAAAATAAAATGAGTAAAAAAAAAAAGAGTTTGTTATTACTGCGGTGCTGGTGCCCAAAAAAAAAAAAAAAACAAAGAGAGTTTGTTGGTGCAAACCCAGGGGAACCAGCACTGATGCGGCGACATTGGCCACCAATGGAAGCGGCGTAATTGGCCACCAGTGGAAACTGCAGGCCAGACTGAAACTGTTAGCTAGCGGAACCTGAAAGCCTCCCCTTTTTTCAGGTGACTGTTGTCCAAAATAACTGTGCACAATTGGTTATATATATGGCTTGGTGGTGTTGGAACAATTGAAGCGTTCTGCATTATTGTTCGCTAATGATTGTGGGAAGAGAAATAGTTAACACTTTGCTCAATCATGGTTGTTTAAGGTTATCTTTGTATTTTATTTCTCTCATGCTATTTGATAGAAATGTGCAATAATTTGTTAAAATGTTGAGGGGAAGTCGTTGATGACACGCTGGAAGTCATAACAAGAAACCATCAGAAGTTCAAACTAAAATATTGGTAGGAGATTGGTGAAACAGTAAGCCTTTAAGATTTGGAGTTGTTCTTCAAATGTATCTAACCAGCGACATAATTTTGTTAATGCTTGGTGAAAATGATACATAGTTGCTCCTTTGTTCCAATTACATGAACCTAAAACTGATAAATTGAGGGCGCTATCACTAGGGAGGGCACGGCACGGCGTATAACAGTGTGGTAGTGCTTAAATGTGGATAAGTCAATTAACTAGGTCTTTCATATTTAAGTGTTAGTCTAATTGCACATGAATTTTATTATAATTGGTTTATAATGAAATGATTTCATTTCAATTAGTTTATAATTGAAAATGTTGTAATAGGTTAAAATATGTTTAGTTGGTTATAAGCTCTTTATTGGTTTAATATAGTTGGTTTAGTAGTATATGTAAAAATAAATATTGAATCACTTGCCTTTCGCAGATTTGGGATTTTGTTTTTTGAGTCAACTCTAAGATAACATCATAGTGGATGAAAATAATGTAAACTGTTATAAAGTTGAATATTATAATGTTGATTATTATTATCACCTCTAAGCTAACGTGATAGTGGTTGAAGATATGTCATTTATTGTTGTCTTACATAAATGTTATGGGACTATGCATATGTGCTTTTGCTATGTATCAGATTTAGAAGTCCATGTACTAGGGAAAAAAATTTAGAAAATGGCGAAAATGGTAAAAATAAAAATAAAAAATATTTCACGCGACAGTTTATACATAAACTTATGAAATCATTATATATAAATAGATGTCAAACTCATGTAACCATTAAGACTTCTAGAGTTTGTTTCCTAACTATGTCAATTAAGAGAACAATATATACATTTATTTGTATTTTACCAACAGCTGAAAGCATTAATTATTTCCTAAACATGGATGTAACATTGAAGTTTGGAAAATCATGCGTCATTGCTATGTTACTAATCTATATATACATATATATCTATATATATCTAAATTAAAAGAACTCTAACTCGGTTTTCCTACTAAAATTGCTTATGTCACAAACGACATCATTTTCTTTTCTTCTTTTTTTTTTTGTTTTTTGTTTTTTGTTTTTAATTTTTTCCTTTGTCAACACACTTTTACCTTTCTCTTCCTTTTATTTCTCAATTATCTCCAATATTCATCTTAGCGTTTATTCTATTTATCTTTATATTAAACTCTCCTAATTTAATAAATTGTGTTTTCTTTCGTCTCCAACACCAAGTTGTCCAGGTATAAATCCGACCAAATAACATTTTAAAGGTCTCATTTTCCTTGACTATTAGGTAGTTAATTACGGTTTTCTCCCCCCTTCCCTTACTCCTTTGAGTCGTTGATTTATATCTCCTATGTTGATTTTTTTTAACTTCTTTTTGAGTTGGTATATCGAAAAAAAAATTGGATGATTATATTGACACTACATATTTTATTAACCACATCACATTTTAATTATACTCATCATCTGTTATGTTTTTAATTCTTTACACTTCAATCATTAACTTATTTTTGTCATAATTTTATTTTTAACATTTCATTTTCATGAAATTTTATATTGAATGATATCTTGATTATAAAAATTTCATTATTGGAACTGCTTAACATTTTTAAATAAATAATAATGTAATATCTAATTATACACAACTAGATATTTTCATATGATTTTAAGGTTTACAAATAAAAATTTTTTAAAATGTATTTGATCATTAAGTACATAAAGAAGATGGATAAAATAAAAATTTGAGAAAAAAATACAGCGCAAACTTTTAGAGGCATCAATACTATAAGAAACAAAGATTAGGGTCTTTCATATATTAATAAAATTGTGGTGTGATTAGTAAAATGAGTTGTGTATATAAATGTTTAAAAGTTACAGATTTGTGACATTAAATGTTGAAATTTCATCTGTCTCTTTTTTAGGCATATTTATGTTGAATTCTATATATCTGCATAAATTTAAAGGCTATTTGTTTATAAACTGATCTTCTTCTATGAATGTAATATTTTACTAATAATATTATTACATAGAAATTAATATTAATAATTATTAATTAATTAATAGTATTAAATATTAATTACATTAATATTTTCTCACTAATGGCACTCAAGATTTACATGTTGCGGACTATCAATAAATTTGTACATACTCCCTCCATTTCGATTATTTGATCCCATTTGTTTTTCATAAAGATTATGAAATGTGTATTAGAAAGATATATTTTGTGATTCGTCTTCTTAATTTGTCCCTATTTAATGAGTAAAATTTAAAACTAATAGTGATAATTAAATTATTAAATATGGTTATATTTGTAAAGTAATGCAGATTAAACATTTTAATATAAAAATGAACTATATATTTGGTAATCTCAAAAAAAAAAAATGGGACTAAATAATTGGGATGAAAAGAGCAATTAATTGAACTTTCTTTTTTTTCAAGTATTTAATTTACTTTAGTAATGTTTCTCTATTAAATGATATAATCCTACTCATATTGTGAACAAATTTTGTTTTGACACAAGATCATTCAATCATGAGAAAGTATGAATTTATTGTTCATGGAATCAAATTTTACTCTCACATGATTATACTTTGATATCTTAATATCTATTATTTCTTTTATAGATTTTTAGCTGAATTTACAGCTGCGACTCTATTGAATATTGAGGATAGACATCTTCCACTGAGGTATATGTACAAGCAAAAAGAAGATTGCATATGAAACGTTAACTATTATGTGACTTGTGGAATGAATATAGATTGTCTTTTCAATGTAAGTATATTAGATTGGTACTTCTATTAATGTTATTTCCTTCATTGGTACATGTCTTGTGTTTTTACACTTTTAGAATATGTTCAGCTATTCTGAATGAAAAATTCTATTTAGACAAAGGAGGATATAAAAAGCGTGACAAATAGGCCATGTGTTATTACCTTTGATGTAAAAGTGATGTGATGTGCTGAAAAATAAGATTTTGTCATGTGTCAATTTTGTTTAACGTTTTGTAAATACTTTTGTTCAAATAGCACAACTCGTTGTAAATTCATTAAAAAATTTTTACATAATTAAATTTCAAACTTTTTTCTACATTTGCATCGTACGGGTGTTATACTAGTGTGTGTGTGTATATATATATATATATATATATATATATAAAATAAGAAAATGATGGTTTTTCCCGTTCATTTTCTGACTCTGTAAGATTTCTGACTCTATAAGATTTCTAGTAATATTATTTAATTCCTTTTTTTTATTTTTTTCTCTTTTTTTTTGGAAATTGTTACGCTATTTTATTAAACGTTATTCACTTTTCCCTTTATTAACTCATATCCAATAATTAATTCACAGTATTTTTTTAGCCAACTATTTTGACTTACAGATCTGTGACTTATCAAATCGAACATGAAGTTAATTGGGTGTTCTATTTCAAAAAAAAATAGTAATTTTTATAATTCGAAAACACATGCATAGTACGTCTCTAAATGAATAAATTTAAATCTATACCCTTATTGTAAGTTTCAATTTTTAATAATTTTGAAGAAATTTTTATATGGTTATTGTAGTACAATAATCAAATATGATTTTTTTTTTAAATTATAATACTCTAATTTGCCTATTCTATAATTAATATAAATTTCAACTTTTTGATAATTTCTCATGAAATAAAAATTTCAGTTTGTCGTTTTAAATATGATCTTACTGTATTTGAAGTTAGATTATTTATTTAAGAGATGGACCGTTGGATTATTTATTTGAGAGATGGACCTCATATTGATACGGTTGCACTGTGATAGTTGTTCAACAATTTTTAAATATTTAACTTTTATTGAATCGCCTCCATTAATTTTTATTTATACATGCAAAATTAACTGATGTTGTAATTCAAATAAGTGTTATATTGGTTAAGTTTCTCACATTTTAGACAGAAAGTCCTAGGTTGGAACGCACCTGCCCCTTCTCTCCCCTATACCTACTGCAAAAAGTGTTACCGACAAAAAAAATCAAATATAATAGAATGATTATAAAAACTTACGTCTCATAATGCTAATATGACTCAACTAGCTGTATTAATAATTTATACGAAATTTCTGTATAAAAATTTTTTAACATTTGTTATTAGAGTAATTATATAGAGACATGTTTATATTACATGAATAACTGATATTGGTTCCCCTCTCTTCTTTTATATCCAATGAAAAAAAAGAATTAACTGTTTGTGTTACCGATAAATAAATCAAAATATGATACAATGGTTATAAAAATTTATATCTCATAATATTAATATACGACTCAACTGACTGTATTAATAATTTATTAGATTTTCGTATAAAAATTCGTTGTCATTTGTTATTAGAGTAATTCTAGGTAGATATGTTTATATGATATGAATAACTGATTTTTGTTAGCTGGTAAATATGAATTGATTGTTTATGTGTAAGTGGTGAATTTGAATACCCACAATTATCTAATATATGGTTGATAATTAAACATGTAACTTTTTCATGTCAGATAAATATATCTTTTTAAAATTATTACGATTATTATTATTTTTAGATCTCGTACAACGCACAAGTGAGAATTCTAATTATTTCGAAAACATAAATGAATGCGATAATCGATTGTTACTAATCATCTCTACTTCTTCTGCATTCCGCCGCCGTTGTACGATTACTTTTGAAAAAGGTCGTCAACATTCTAGTATACACAAAAACACACTTATTTATCTGTGTTTGTAGAGTAAGTTGCACTATAATATTGAATTTGTTGCAAAGCATGGTCTTGTAGTTCTGACGCCACTAATGCCACTTCTAGTTGAGCACATCATATAGATGCTCAACAATTTCGTAAATGCATTTTTTTGGTTAAAGATCTACACAGGTAATAGATAGATGGTGCCTATCTCTACTTGTATATTGTAATCGTAGATCTAATTTGTTATTTGATCTTGTGTTTGTATGAGCATTTTAAACTCTCAGTTATTAATTATTACTAATATTTGCACCCGTGCAACACCAATAAAATTTTACCGTTCGAAAGTATAATTCTAAAGAGCATCATGTATATGTGTAATTTTCTTGAAAAACATGTACATTTTACCAAAACCAAAATGAATATATTCAATACTTATTAACACATGATGAATCAATATAACAAACAATTCGATTACCAATCAATATAATAATAATATAAATAAACAAATCAATAAAGAATATAGTACAGAATGAAATTTCATGCGTCCACCATGCTCTCCGTCTTGGATGAAATTAAATGATATAATGACACCTGAGAAAGATAAATGTGGAAAACAAACAATTTTCAAAAACAATAACATAACATGATATAACCATGTTTGACTATGTTTAGCATATATAAACTAATAAATATATAAGATAGTATGAACTATGCATTTATGTATTACTGCAGTAATATTTGTAATGTTTATAACACTATTTTATAGTTATTCTGTAATAGATGACTACTCATAATAGTTTTCACCAAAACTATTGAACAATGCTCATTCAAAGATCTAAACCTATCATCTTACACCATAACATCGAGGAATTGATTTCTTAACATCTAATCAATTGAGTCCCATTTATAAAAAGTAACAACTAATGTATCATTACGATAAGAAAAAATCAACTATAAAAAGAGAGATAATAAATTATAGATCCAATTAAATGTTCATCATAAAAGCCAAAAGATCAATAAACGGAATATAAAGATAAGATATTACCAAATAATAAAACGGCTAAGTAGTGGAAAAATAATGCGCCAATTGTTATACTTTCTATTTCCATCTTCACCTATATTCTTCTGTCGCAAAGAGTAGCATGAAATTATTAAATAAAATCAACACTACAAAAATAAATAAATAAATAAATGATTTTTAATCATGAATAATATCCAATACTAACATATCACATATTTTTTTGAAATAAGTAATATATCATATTTAATTGCCTTTTACTAAATGATGTTATAATACTAAATGATATTATAATAATTGATCAAAAAGCATATAGTAATGTTTGGAAAAAAAAAGGGCATATAACAATTAAAAAATAAAATAAAATTTAGCGTCTTTAAGAAATCTAAAATTTAACAAATAATTCACACAATTAGATATGTCAATAGCATATTAATTTATATGGATATTAAATGAATCAGAAAATTATTACATATAGGTTCTAATTCAATGAAGTGCATCAACAAAATAAGTAAATAACAAATTCTATTAAGATAACAATAATAATCACAGGTTTCATTCCCCCATGTAGGGGTTTGTTTACATGTTATATGGAGTTTTATAGTCTCCTATATAGGAGTTTGCTTTCTTGTAGTCCCTGTAGAGGGGTTTGTATTGTTAATTTCTGTGCACTGTGTTTCAGAATGATATAAATCTATATGCACTTGTAGTACTATGATTTCTTAAAATCTAATCAATTGAGTCCCATCTACAAAAGATAGCAACTAATATATCATTACGATAACAAAAAATCAACTATAAAAAGAGAGATAATAAATTGTAGATCCAGCTAAATGTTCATCATAAAAGCAGAAAGATCAATAAACGGAATATAAAGTTAAGATATTACCAAATAATAAAACTGCTAAGTAATGAAAAAATAATGTACCAAATGTTATACTTTCTATTTCCATTTTCACATATATTCTTCTGTCACAAAGAGTAGCATGAAATTATTAAATAAAATCAACACCACAAAAATAAATAAATAAATAAATGATTTTTAATCATGAATAATATCCAATACTAATATATCATATATATTTTTTGAAATAACTAATATATTATATTTAATTGCCTTATACTAAATGATATTATAATAATTGACCAAAAAGCATATAGCAATGTTTGAAAAAAAAAAGGCATACAACAATTAAAAAATAAAATAAAATTTAGTGCGTTTAAGAAATCTAAAATTTAACAAATAATTCACACAATTAGATATGTGAATAGCGTATTAATTTATATGGATATTAAATGAACCAGAAAATAATTACATATAGGTTCTAATTCAATGAAGTACATCAATGAAACAAGTAAATAACAAATTCTATTAAGATAACAATAATAATCATAGGTTCCATTCCCTCCATGTGGGGGTTTATCTACATTTTATATACAGTTTGTAGTCTCTTGTATAGGAGTTTGCTTTCTTATAGTCCCCTATATAGGGGTTTCTATTGTTAATTTCTGTGCACTGTATTTTAGAATGATATATATCTATATGTACTCATAGTACTATGACGCGAATTGTAATTGTACTTAAAAAAAACAATAATATTCACATATAAATAACATAATTAGCACATCTACATTCATAAACATTCCAAAATGAAAATTATAATAAAAAGAATATTATGAAGTAATTCATCATTATCAACGAAGAAAGCAGCTAATAATATTCCAGAATATTAAAAAACTAAAGTCTCTTATTTGACTGAATCATGAAAAACAATAGACTAATCGATTTGTCAACAAAAACAAACTCCAGACTCACATCCCAATCATTATGAGGCAATGACATCAACTTCACTTCACAGCAGACTTTCAATCTCTAATCTATTCTCTTCATGTCAATGTTTTTAGAACGCAACTTGCACCATTTTTCAAATAATGAATATTGTAGAGGAGAAGAATAATTGAACTAAAAGACAACAGAGACTAAAAACATATGAAAATACATCACACCCAAAATACTGAAGGCCGAAAAATTAAAAGCCCAATAAATGGTTAAGGCTCAAAAAAAAAAACTAATAATAAAGAAAAAAGACACGGACAAAATATTCTTTGAAAAATAAGGGAAGGGGCGATGTAATTTTGGAGCCAATCAAAAATCAGAGAAAAGAAATGTTTGAGGCCAATGGCCATAAGGATTATAAAAAATTAAGAAAAAACAATTTTAGAGAATCAAAACGAAAATCGGATTGAAAAAGCAATAAGAGAAATGAGGTAATCTTGGGATCTTAATTAACATTATATAAGGATAGGAAAAAACAAAATTCTGAAATTATTTAGCATTTTCCATATTACATAAGAATCTTACAAAAGGAATAATGGAAATATTGTTGGAAAGAAATGGAATCCTAATTTCCGGCCGTGTAAATGGAAAAAATGCGGTTATGGGAATAAATAATTAAATAATTACTGGTGTAATAATGCAGGCGTGATTGTTTGAAAGTTGCCAAACTAAAAAAACGCGTTTTCAAGGAAAAAAGGCCAAAAAAAAAAAAAAAAAAAAGAAGATAAATGCTGGTGTAATAAGTGACGTACGCATGATGTCAACAAATCGTTTAGGCGGGAAAATATTTTTAGACTACTTTTGATTTTTAATATAATGGATTGTGATGTATCATGCAGAAAGATAGAAGATTATTGTCCAAGACGAGATATGCATATTTGCTATTTAGTTATCAGGCGAAAAACAAATTTTCATTGTATATAGACAATGCTATTTGTACAACCATGGGAATTGTATTTTGAATTAATCTAGCAAGCCTAATGTTATTATAATACATCTACTATGCAATGATACGTGCTTATGATTTTTTTATTTCCTCAGGCTTTTTATGCCAACGATATAGAGGAAACTCTATCAAAATTTCTCCAAAAAGGACCTGTATCATTGTTAGTTAAACAAGCATTGGCCATATACGTTAAATATAATTCTTATAAGTCAAGTTGGTAATAGACGAAATTGTTGTCAATTAAATAGAAAGCCACTAATGGTATTTCCCTTGGCGTCCTGCTATCTTTCTTGCCATGAAAACCTTGCACCGTTGATGGTGTTACATTTAAAAATTGAAATCAACAAACACAAACAAAGATAACTTCATACTACATCTACGTAGAAGGCATCCGTGATCCTTAAAGTCCAAACAAACAAATAGTCACAAAGTCTAGAGACTTGCACGCATTACTAAATTACCACATAGCATTTGTTCCAACATAAAGTCTTAAAAACATAACAATACGTTTAAAGATTATATGGGAGAAGTTACAACTTCGCCATAATTAGGTGACTGTTAATTTGTACTCGGTTAGGTGGTGATCGACACCTCAACCTTCCGAGCATTTGAAATCTGTGCACACATGTCGACATCTCGTCAGTGGTTGCATTCTTTGCATTTGTTTCTGGATGTGGCACATCGTTGGTGGCACCGTTATCACTTGTACCCATTCGTACTCCGATGGTAATTCATCAAGCCATTCAAAATAATGGCAAGTACAAGCGCACCTGAAAAAGAGCCTGCCTTTGTTGTCCCCGTTCTTTATACATTCCAACAGACACACGTATCCTCCCCCGTATATGCATACTCGTAGCTGTGGGCAATCACGCATATAGTGGTCTGGACTTCTACAACTATGGTAGAGTCTATAATTCCCAAACTAACGGCGCTGTAGAAATACATCGCTACGAGCACCTACATGTATATAGGCAACAAGCAAAACGTGCTTAAATGTTACTAGTAATATATTTCAATTATGAAGTCTGTAATAATTGAACTCTAAAACAAAAATGGAATTCTCTTCCATTCACAAACATGACTACCAATATATTAATCCCCACTAACTGTTATTTGTCACTAGAGGTAAATAAACAGCATTCACACAATTAATTGATTATGCAGATTAATTGCAGAAACATCTAGACTATGATGTGGTTCATCGACAACATCACAAGAAAACATATAAATGGTTTTAGCTTTCTAATAAGTCACAATATTACATCAATATTTAGTTTACAAGCCGTAGTCTACTAAATATATAATAAAACACACTCTCTTGTTGAAGTGCACATAACATGTCACGGAACCAAACTCCCATTCCCATTTCATAAGTTCGGAAGAAAGATCTTCTAAATCCTTAGTTTCTGATCTTGCACATCTAAAGAAAAAAATTTAGGTTTTCCTCTAGCATCAACCTCATGTGATCTAAATCATTCTTAGTTTTTTTTTATAACCTCATTTTGGAAGTTAATAGTACCTTTAAAGTAGTAGAAAATAAACAATACCCTACAACTTGGCTATTATAAATTATATATATATATATGTAAAAATACATATCTTTGCTATTGTACCATATCAGATCTCATACTTACTATAAAAATGAATAAATATTAAGTATGTACTGAAAAAAATAATTTACAATTTTCTAGCTACCCTACTAAAGGGGTAGGAGAAGATCTTTATTTAAGTGTAACTATGGAAGTTTTCTCTAAATAGTTCGGGCAAAGAGATAAAGAACCTACCAACATGTTTGGTAAGGAGTTTCAGTCTTCCCATAAAAGGGTCGATAGACTTGGGCCGACGTTTGCCAACTTTTCTTACTGCTTTATTTCGTACGAAAATTAATTATTCATTGATCCACGGAATCCCAACACAACTTGATCAAATAATAACCGTACAGTAATCGTTATTCACTTTGAAGACAAAGAAGATTAGAAAATTAATAAGATAAAGCACTGATTTATTAATTAATTAGTCAAACATTAATTAATAAAGCCAACTGTTAGTTTATTATGAGAATCCTCACCTTATATCATCTTATATTTCTCTTCTTTGTTGACGTGTCATCTTGTCAATTTATATTTAAGAAGCATAATGATACCCTTTATTGTTTTCTTAATTACTCAATCCACACAATATTATAAAGCCAACAAAGTCATGATTTAATCATTATACATTCATGCAAACAAAGCAAAGAATTTTCACTCTACATAGAAATTCAAGACAATGACCAATCAATATTTGGCAAATACAATTAAAACACAACTACTACTTTAATTGCGAAAAGCAATTTGCTAATGTACTATCAGTTGTAGCCCCAAATACCGTGAAGAAGTACCATATTAATTCATCAACTAAATATGACACTCAAGAACGACTTCAACAATGACTGTCGTTCTTTCATCCATCTGAATTTCAGCAAACCCACATCAATATAATCTCTCCCAAACTCAAATATCCTTAGAAACCTTAAACACAAACACAAATTACAAAGTTCAAATCTCCCAAACTTAAAGAACCTCAGAAACCGAATGACAACCATGAAAATCACAAAGTTCCAATCTTGGATGAAGATCAAGCTATGAGCATAATACGAAACAGAAAATGACGCAAGATTTGAAGTTTACCTGAGTTCCACTGCCGGCGCTGCTTCCACAGTGCCTTTTGCTACTCCCGGTCGCTGGGTTTTGGCTGGGTATGGTCGAGAGATAAAATTACAACAATAAACAACTAAACAAAAAACTAAACAAAAATTGGTTGAATACAACATAAAATTTTCGAACAGAAAATTTCCTGAAAAGAAAGAGGAAGTTCACCGGCGGCCAACGCTGGTTTTGGGTCCGGCAAAGGGGGAAGTTTGGGAGACAGCTATTATTAAGAACAAGAGAGAGGGAGAGATTTTTGGGGGGCGGGCGTTCGGTCTCAAAAGGGGGACGATGGTGGCCTTCTCCGTCGCCTGCGCTGCTTCGGCGGCGGTTAATCTGTGGTCCAGTAGTGAGGAATGGAAGAGCGAGAGAGAGTCGATTAGGCCCGGCTTCTAAAAGGTCGGATAGCGTTCGCGTGGCATGCCATCGTGTACCCGCCACATATGCAACCCAAAATGGAAGTCAAATTCCCCCTTTTTTATCGGGCCACCCAAAAAATTCAAAATCTGTGACATAACCCCCAACGCAAACCCCACCCCACATTTCAGAACTCACCCCTCCTCTCTCTCTCTCTCTCTCTCTCTCTCTCTCGCCTCCCCCTCCCACCGTCTGAGCTCGTGGTCGCCCCCAATCAAATCAGTCGAGAGTTTCGTTACCCTCGCTGGACAGCCTGAGATGACCACTGGACGCTGCCTCCTGTGACGAAAAACCGGCCCCGAAAGCGCTCTCTCTCTCTCTCTCTCGGTCGAAGCAAAGCTCCAACGCCGGCCCTCCCTTTGCGATTTTTGCCTGACCTGAAACCAAAGTAGGCCGCCGGCGAGCTCGCTGATTCTCTCCAGGTGAATTTCCGTTCCATTTTTTGTGTTCTATTGACCCAATTTCTATTTAGTTAATATTTGGTAATTTTAGCTCTCTTGCCTACCGCCCCAGCCCAAACCCAAGTGGTGGCGCGGTGACATTGGCCTGGAAGCAGCGGGGGGCTAGTCGGAACGTGTAATTAGTAGAAACCTCTCCCCCTTTTTAAGGTAATAACTTACTAATCTTTTTCACTTTTGTTTATATATGCATTTCATAATTTTTACAGAATTTTGTTTTAGTTTTAAATTCCTATTTGTAATTTGAGATCTTGTTTTGATTCACTGTCTTTCTTAAATAATACTAGACTAGATGAGTTTGTGTTCATTTGTTGTTGTGTTTTCTATTTAAGGAATTCATATCATATGCCCTCTGCAACTACACACGGTTCCCACGTTTAAAAATTCAATTGTTATTGTTCAATTTCTTTGGTGGTCTTTCCTAGAATAATTGACAATTTTAGGGTCATATGATTAATGATTCTTCTTTTGAAAGTTTTGGCCTTTGTTTGGGTGGGTGTTTTTTTTCAGATTACACATTGGAAAAAGCTACCCTTTTATGGAAAATGGGATCTACTACTTTTTCCCTTCTCATCATACCTCAAATAATTTTACCCAGGGAGAAAAGGGTCATGATTTCAGGTTCAAGGCCTAATCATGTTTTGTCTGGCCTCTTTTTCTTGATAATATTAATATATATAGGCCATTGTTTCATATATTTATTTTATCACTAATTAACAAAATCTGAAAAGTACAAGATTTAATTTTTCCTATGCCCGATACTTAAAGTAGTTCTTTTATGCTAACATAATTAACAGAGGTTATAGAAATAACGGACACAGTTAGAGTAGTGAAGATATCACTCAAATTCTCTTGACATGAACATTAATGAGTTATCCAATGAAATTCTGGTAACCAATGAGACTGTGACGTCTGTTTCATTTCAATTCACATACTTAAGCTGATTTCTTTCAACCATTCTGATCGGCATGTAGTTTTCCCTGGTTTTCCCATAAATTTTCAAGATTTTAGCATATCAAACTTGCTAGTGGATTCTCTATATTCTTTAGGAAAATTTTTATTAACACTGGATTTTGTTCCACTTCAAGGTACATGAGATGTATTTTTTTCATCTCTTTTTGTCTGTGCTGAAAATGGAGAACGATGGGTTTGTTTCAGGAAATAATGCACAACCGTCAGGCGGCAGCTGATGGGTTCACGTACGAGAGAGAGGCCTCGTGTGGTTGGTTTGCAAATGGCTATGAGACTTCTCCTATGACAAACTTAAAACTGAGTCACTTAGATCTCACTCCCAACCATGCATTGCGAATTGCCATTCAAGGTTGGCTCTGTAAATGTTGATATTGGCTCTGGAAATGTTGATGTAAAATCTTCCTACGATGGTTCATCCTAGTCATTCAACATGTATTGCAGTGTACTTCAAGTTATATGCATTTGTGCTTAGATTTTTTTCTTCGATTATTTACAATTAGGAAATGTTCCGGATTTGTAAAGCACGGTATAATATGAGTTGTTATAACACTGTAAAAACACTATGCTTCATGCTTCTATTGATTAGCTCCTAAATGATAATTGAATGAGGCTCAGTTTGTCTAATTGAGATGTGTTGAGGTGTTTTTCTTGTTTACTGGACAAAAACTGCCTGCTTGAAAATAAAACTTTATTGTAACCACAGAACAAGTTGCTATTAGCTTACATAAAATACAACCATCATATCGATCTATTAACATGAGATTTTGCATCCTTGAATTCTTCGAGTTCACAATCTGACAAGTACTAGCAATAGGGTTATAGCAAAGCCAGAACAAGTATTGGTTGGAGATACATGGAACGAGCAATGAGTCTGCGCTGTGTAGCATTCAGATATCTTCAGGTAATGAGCCTTTTTCATTAGACTATAAATCATCCAGCCTAATTCAGAACCGGCTTAAGGATGATCAGAAGTTGAAAGCAATGACATGTTGTATGAATCTCAGCATCACTGAACGAATGATCTTCCACCATCATACTGATCTGAGGATAGGGTTTTTGCTCGTCCAGCGGGCATTCTAACTCTGGCGTACATTTCCAGTTTTCATCATTCAATTCCTCCAAGACACAAATAAGCAATGAGGAGACACTATAACCCACTGCACGAAAACACGAAATCATTGGATGAGCTTAGTGGTTTGCTTAAGCAGATTCTTCTCATGGAATTTTTACCTAAAAAATAAAAACAAAAAACAAAACAACCGACCGAAGAAGCAAATGCCTTTACTACTTATTACATCACCTCATTCACATGAATTTCCGTCACAATATGAGGTGCAGGTGGCCTACGCCGTCGTCGGAGCATGTCCGCCGGCCATCCGTCCGCAAAGGGGCTACTGTCGGCAACGGGCAGTTCGATTAAAGGGGCCTTTAACTGATATTTTCGCTTGGGATAGGCTGGGCTGGCTAGGTCACCTTCTCCGACGGCCTTGATCAGTTTCGCCGGCCACTGGGGGTGTGGAGACGGACGGCGGAGAGGAAAACAGAGGGAGCGAATTGGTCTGTGACGTTGGGGGGGTTTTGGTTAGGGGATATTAGATTGAAATATTTTGGTGGGGGTCCGGGTAGGGGGTGGTGGGAATTTGTGGGCTCGAGTAAAATTGGGGGGAAATTTGTCTTGCTGTTGTATATTGTCCACTTGGCTGTCCATCTCAGATTTTGAGCTCCATAAGGGAGCTATCAGTTTTTCAGAGGAAAACCGCTAATTGGCACAATATAACTCTAATGTTTAAGTTTATTGTGTAAACTAACCCTAAACTTTTAAACTTGGCAATTACAACTTTAAATCTTACCTTTTTTGTGCAATTTAACTTTTTTTTATTTCAAAAAGACAATAACACCCTCCGGTTCTAATTTAGTTAAATTTAGTATTAAATAAATAAACAAAAATAATGAACATTAAATTTCAGTATTTATTTTTGAAACACCATCAAATTGATGTAATGATAACAAAAAATACATGATTTGTTATGAATTCGATAAGAGTCCCCTCTGAATAAAATAATATTTTTAGGAAACGCAATCCTTCAAAGCGGGATGGACCCATCGTGCCTGGCCTTGCTTTGCCTACGACGATTTGTTTAACTAAAATGAATAAAAAAATATAATATAAATGTGAAAATTTTTTGAAAAACGACAAAGAATATAACAAATTAGATCGATAGACAAATAAAAAAGTCAAGTCAGACCGCCCTACCGTCACATCAATCTGGTCTGTACCTACCCCGCATTAAGCTGATAGACTAGCGGATGAATCTGCCCCACTGTTATTGCTAATTTCTCATTAGTTGATTTTTTAAATATAACTAAATTATAATTTTTCTTAGTTTTGTCTATTTCTTATTTAATAGTAATTTTTAGTTCAATCAAAATTTGAGGGGTGCTATAGTCTTTTTAAGTTAAAAATGTTAGATTGCGCCAAAAATGTGAGAGTTGAGGTTAGAATTGCAAAATTTTAAAGGTTAGGGTTATATTGTACAATAAGATAACATGTTAGGGTTAGATATCGCCAATTAGCCCTATCTCTATTATCATTATTGGATCCTTGTTGGCCACTTCCATTGGAAGATAAAAAAGGGCCGGTACCGCATATAAAATGTTGAAAAGTTGAGGGTGGAGGGAGGGGATAAAATCAGACGGAGACTAATTCTCACTATTTCTCTCAATGGAATTTTATTTCTAATATTTGGAGGTAAGTTTATGAGTTACGACCTTACATTGAGAGCATTTCTAATGCAATGGTCTAGTCTTAGTGTGATGTGGGTAGAGGAGTCTCCCCCGCCTTTGGGCTGCTGGAAATGACAGCACTTTGATGTCATTTCCGGGAGGAGGATTCACATCTCTCATCCTTTCTTTCTTTTATTTATTTTTTTAATTTTAATGTTATTTTTTTATTTTTGAATTTTTTGTTTTTTTAGTTTAAAAAGATAAGGGTCAAAATAGTAATGTGAAAAAGGAGATAACGGATAAATAGATGAAAACCGTAAAAAAAAAGACTTCTTGTGCTAATTAATGAAAGGTTGGAGACTCAACGGGTTGAAAAAAAAAGGTTTGGAACCCAGGCAATACTAACTGCAAGGTTATGGATGTAATGTGAAATTAACCCTTGTTTTAATTGAAGATGAACAAAAATAGGTGTAGGAAAAAAGAGAGGAAAAAATGAAAAAGATGAAAAAGATAGAAAGAAATTCAAAAACAATAATAATGACAAAATAGTGGTGGAAATGTGTAGATGGAAGTGTGATTTTGGACTTGACACGAGACATGATGAAGAAAAAGAGATAAAATAAAAGTAATTAAAAGAAAAAGAAAATTGAAATAGAAATAGAGAAACAAGGGAACTACTTATGTCTTTTGGTCTATAACTCTCTTCTCTTAACCTTGACCCTAGACCATTGCATTGAAGATGCTTTAAAAATCAACATGGTTAAACATTGAAAATGTTATAACACTAAACATATGATGTAGTGTAATATATATCAATCACAAATGTGATTTGGTTGAAAGAATTTGAGTTTAGGAAGAGACTTGGATTTCATACTAATAATATTATTATCGATACAAAGACGATGAATGTTCACCAGCGAGACATCACTCCATATGGCGGCGGGTGATTAGATCAACCACATGTCCCTGTGGGTGATCCAATCACCCGCCGCCACATGGGCCATGATGTCTCACGGGTGAAGATTTTGGACACAAAGGAGGACTCGCCATTTGATTGCAATTTCTAGGAGGCAATCAATTTCATATTGGAGCATCTACATTGATAATATTACGGGTTGTTAGATATTTATATTAGTTATATGCTAAAATTAATACTACATTGGTAGTGTTAGTGGCACTAAATGAATTTTTTTTTTTTTAACTTATAGTTGTTAACTTTGACGTTAACTTTACTAATAATTTTAACATTATGTTGGCATTTGTCTTTGAAAAATTCTTTTTTATTTATTTAATAAAGTTTGATTAATAACTTTTAACAATAATAAGTCCATGTAGACTTGATAGAACTCTAGTTATTTTATTTAACACATCATATCTAATGTCACACTTCAATAATTGTTAAATTTAACTTACATATGTGACATTTAACAATAACTTAAAATGTACTTTATTGCTTGTGTGAATAGTTAAATAATATGGATGCTTAGAGCACCGACAATAGAGTTGTTAAATTTGATTTGCCACATAAGCAAAAAAGTAGACTTTAAGTGATTTTTAAATTATACTTCATCATCTTAAATTTGGCTATCAATTATTAATACAGTGGAGATGCTAAAACTAACAGATTAAGGGTGTTAAATTTGATTATAAATAAATCTTATTGGTTAATTTTTATATCTTATTTTCCCAAGAGTCCAAACGAACGACCCGCCCTTTAAGAAAAATATAATATAGTATTTTATTTGGCACAGTGGAGTAAAATTATTTATCCCGCTAAAATCGACATGACTCAATATATCTCAGTCAAACATTCTTTGGACTCCCAATGGCCCATATTGTTGGCATATGAATATACAGTGCAAGCAACTATACGAGCCATAACGACCCATTAAACATGATAAAATGTATGACATGTTCATGATATATAATAAATGAACTGATACTCCCACACACAATCAAACATACGTATAGGGCCTGCGTCCCACGTATAAACATTGCATGAGCTCATCATAAATAAGGCATGTTAATATATATAATGCGCACATGCCTTGTTTCCAAGGACTTATCATGAATTGACCGTCGCCAAAGACTTACCAATATCAAAAGACAAGGCCTGACCATATCATATCCACTGTCGGGCCCCTAATGCTGCATCGAGTATATATGACCAGATAGTAGGCCACCGAGCCCCTAACACTACGTCCAGTATATATATATCCGATCAGTCAGCCGCCGAGTGCCGAACACTCACGAGGAGTACACTGCTCCAAGTGGTATATCTATCTAGATGGCTTATAAGCGGTGCATTATTATAGGGACCTCACACAAATCATCCATTTCATCAACAATACACAACTCACAACATCATGACATGTTTCTCACGTAATCATCCACATGCTCAATGTATGCATACATGGTGTGCAACACATCGTGCACGGTATAATAATATTAATCTATTAATACACAAGAGTAAATATGCATCATTCACGCATCGCACATAGGAAGTATAAGCTCTATAAAATAAAATTTGTACTGTATGTAGAGTTATCATATTTACCTCTCAAGTTGATTCAATGCTTTGCTACTACATCACACATGTAATTATTAAGTTAGAATAATGCTATAAAGTATTACCGTTAAAGAAGACTTGGGAAAATAATTGGCTAGCCAAGTAAATTATTTGGTTGGCCAGGTAATTAACTTGGCCAGCCAAGACTTATAACTTGGCTGGCCATGCATATTACCTGGCTGCCAAGTAATATGCATGGAAACGACCAGGTTTGATAGGTGGTTGGCCAGGTAATTTACTTGGCCAGCCACTTTGAGAGAATTTTAAGGGAACGGAGGGTTACTGAGAATTGTGAATTTTCCATAATATATTTACTAATTTTCCCAATGTTTATAGTTTTTTTCTCAGAGCACACTTGCAATTAAATTTTCGTTTAAACGCACTTTTACCCTAGTGTAAATTTTGCAATTATCCTTAACGGATAATTACCATATTAAAAATATTATATTTTATTCTTAATAAATAGTTATCCGTTCTTATTATTATGAAATCAAATATAATACTTAACTTTATTCCTAAAAATTCCAGAAAAATATCAAAAGAGTATAAAAAAGTTATTTTTAACTAAATTGAAAATTTGGGGCATTACATCAGAGTTAACGATTATTATATTAATTAAATGAAAAAGTGTGCGAAAGAATACCACAATATTGGTGTTAAAATTGTTAATTTTAACAACAATTTTAACTTGAAACTAAAAAGATTTTTTTAGCACATTTGCTAACACATCCATTTTAACTCCATTTTTGAGTTGTAACTAACACATAGTACTAAAAATGCGATTTAACACTTCCATTGTAGATGCTCATATATGCCTAACAGATGACAACTTTCCAATGAGTAATTTTCTTGATAAATTAGGCACATAGAAAAAAGAAATTTAATAAGATTTAAGCTATCTAATCTCGATCTCATTATTCTTTCGCCGATTACTAATCTCAAATACGAGATCAAATTACAAATGGACTGGTTTAAGTAAAAACGAAAAAAAAAAAGAAATAGTACTCCAGGATTACTATGCTCCGGCTTAATACACCAATCAGAAAACCACATGTGGATTCAAAAGTCCCTCGGTCTAGTAAAATTGGTGATTTAGTAGTCGTGGGTGGCAAAGTGGCTTTGTTACCTATTCCTTTAGGAACAGCAGCTAGGGTTATGAACTTGTAATCTGATGATCGAGTTGATTCCATGATTATAAGTTCATTCTATACCGGACCAGACCGGAATAGGGTTAAATACTTTTATCTGTATGATAAAAGTAAAGTAAATATAGAGGAATAACTACATTTATCCGTGGTTGGGTGTTACTAAAGATAAGAGCGGATGCATTGAATATTTGATCAGAAAATGGTGGCAACAATACCAATAAAGAAGTTGACTCTTTTTTTCCCCTTCTAAACTAGCCCTTCACTCGTGCGTTGCACGGAAAGACTAAGTCTAAAAAATTTCAATAATAATGAATAATAATATATTGAACAGGTACTCGCCATCAGATTTGCATAAAAAATCAGTAAAATATGGTTTTTGATTTAGTAATTGATACGTTAAATTAATGTTTTATTAATAATTTATTAATAGTTGCGTGCTTATGTACTCGGTTAATGTTTTACAATATTTTATTTTCTAACCATATAACTTATTTAATATTATTAGTTAACAGTCTAATAGTGCGTATCGTATATATACCATGTTAACCGTATTCGTTCGATACCCGTTCAGATAAAAAATCTTATACTCATAAGAAAGTATACACCCAACATATCTTTTTAACCGTATAATACCTTATAATATAGGGGCGAATCTAGCCTCGGGCTAGCACGCGCTTTAACCCGTTTTAGCATGAATTTTTTGTTTAAACTTCATATAGAAAAAATTAATATATATATATATATATATATATTAGCCCTATTAAATTTGTAATTTTTTGTATTATAGCCAGTGTAAATTAAATTCCTGGATCCGCTACTGTTTCCCCACATACTCTTTTAACTAAGTGATACTTCGTTTTATTTTATGTAGGTACCCATAATACCATGTTACGATTTTTGTCCAGTAAATAAAAAATATAATCTTCACAAAAGTAGCATAATTTTAGAATAACAATTATAGGAAAATTTTCAAAAACCTCTCGAAAGTTTGTAACAAAACTTCTCACCCCATGTGGCGTGTATAGATGCATTCCACATGTATTATATGAATGTCACGTGTATTTAAAATATATGTGACATGCATATATACACATCATACGAGATGAGAAGTTTTGTTACCAAAACCTCCAGGAGATTTTGGAAAAGGACTCAACAATTATAATGATAAACAAAATATCAATATGACAAAATTTGTCATCTAAACTCGACATATTAATAGTTATGTCTGAAATTAATTATTGTTTTTTATCTTATATATTTGAACAAATTTCTAGTATTTTATGACTACTTGCAAATAGGAATATATCAAAATAATTAAATTTGTATAATTAATAATTAGGAAATTTTTGTAAGATAATAATGAGTTTAATTCAATGTTAAATTATTAGTTATTATGATTATTGTTTTGGGTTTGGGTTTGTGTAATTATATATGTGGAAATTAAGGAAATATTTGACGAATATTTTTGTAGATAAACATACTTGATTATAGGAAAATTTTCAAGAACTTTCTGAGTGTTTTTACGCAGTTTTTTTAACAAAATTGTTAGGAAGTCCTTAAAAGGGACTCTTTGCTTATATATTCATTTAATGTTTTATTATAAAAGTCCATTTCCAATTGCTCCTGGAGGTTTTGTAACTAAACCTTCCATTCCGTATGGCGTGTATAGATACGCATCACGTGGCATTCATAAAATATATATAGAGTGCATCCATACACGCCACACGTGGTAAGAAGTTTTGTTACAAAACCTCCAGGAGGTTTTTGAAAAATTTCCTTTATTATAGTTTACTTTGTAAATCATTTAGCTTATTCAATATTTTTATTTAACAGTCTAATATTATGTATCAAACATGTATCATAATAAACATAAAAACTCAAAAGCCATTTAGATAAAAAAATTTCATACTCATGAGATCATATCCACTCCATATACCACCAGAGAATAACTCATTTTATTTTGTAAATATACCCATAATACCCCGTTGATATTTTTGTATCACAAATAAATAATATAATCCTTTAAAAAGTTGCATTATTTTAGACTAATTATTTTTACCATGATACACGTAATCACTGGATACCCTTTTCTATAAAAAAATTACATTGTAGATTTAAGAATATTCAAATTAGTAATATATATATGTATATAAAAGATTTTGCTCTTATTTTTTTTGCTAACGGGAATCCAACTTTTATATTTGTGTGGCTATATTGGCATACTACGATAGAAATGACATTTTTTGTTTTTTATTTTTTTATGATAATAATGAATTCGATAACATATTCATGTGTCGATTGAAATTTTGTAAAAAACATTTGTATTTATTTAAATTTAAATCAATAATTTTAAAGTTCGTAAGTAATTGAGAAGTTTTTTGCAACTCACATAAAATTGGTTTCACAACAAATACAAGACATAAACCAATCTAAGCGGAGATTACGGTGTTATTCAAAAGATATTATCTAAATAAAATCATAGCAATAACTTTTAGAAAAGATTAGAGTGTTATTTAGAAAATATATTAAAAGAAAAGGACTTTTTGAGCAATAATTTTAGGCGGGAAAAAAAATGTTGACCAATTTTGTTATTTTAATATATGGATAATCTTTGAAGCATATTACATATGGCATTATATATTCAGAATTCGGGTACGGTAGAAACCAGTGAAAGAACGTGATTCTTGTATCTAGAAACCTAGGATTGATGAGACAACGTTTAACTACCTAGTGGTGACGACGGGATTAGTTTAAGCTTAAATAAAAGAATGTGATACATATATACATGCATAATAGTAGCAAGCTCAAAGCATGTTTGATTCAATTTATGGTAATTGCTTTATAAAGACAAATTATAAAGAGGTGAAATGAGTAGTGTAGATTTAATAGAAATTTGAAATTTGTGGTTATAAATGAGTAGTTGTCAAATCAGTAGTATGTGAGATTGTAATATATTTTGATAAAGAGAATCAGACAGGGGCCAAGCTTATTTTTGCCGACTTAACTTGTGAATCACTGGGATTAGCTATGCTTAGTCAATTCAATTTTGTTGAGCAAAAGACAGAATTGAGTTCGACAGATATGCATGCAACGGCTAATGGAACTTTATTAGTGATGAAAGAAGGTGGTGGGGGACTGGGGGCGCCGGCCGGGGGGATTAATTGGATGTTTACTCACTAACCGATATATTTTATAGTGTTTATTGGACACTATTTTATAGAGTTTAATGTATTATATCGTAAGTGTCTATTTGACACATTAAAAGATGATTACCCTATTCCCCCTCAATGTGTCTAATTGACATTTTCCACATAATACATTAGACTTTATAAATAGTGTCCAATAGACACCATAGAAAAACTACTCACTAACCATCTTTCTTCGTCTTTAAAGTTAGCCCCCCCAACCCTCCCCACCGCCCCTCCAAAAAAAAAAAATCTATATAGGGTAATTTATACAACTTTTATTTCTGCTTTTGTGGGTCTTCAATCTTTATACAAATTCCCCTCTATGTCCCCATTAATAGAAGATGTCCAACTCTACCATTAATCCACCACATACAAAAAGAGTAATTTACACTTGACGTCCCCAACATTTCAACATTTAATAGATTACTTCCGTAACCTTTATTTTTAGTGTTGTGGGTCTTCAACCTTTAAGGAAACTCTCCTCAAGTCTCCATTGAGACTTTCTATTCATTTAAACCGTTCAATTTTCATAAAAGACAATTTTATCCTTGTAAAAGGTTGGGGACCTTAAGTGATATTATCTTTATACCATTATTTTCTCCTTAAATAAACAAATAAAAAAATAAAAAAAATAAGAAAATAATATAAAAATTAAAAAGCTAAACCCTTGTGCCACTGTACGTATATGCTTTGTCATCTAGTTTGGAAGTAGTAAAAGCCAAATTTATGTACTTTTTGAGGAAAAGGCTTCTTGTACTAAAAATTGTACTTCCTTTGGGGACTTCACATATTCGAGATAATTCAAGCTCACAATCCTATGCAACAGTTGAGGGTTACATATTCTGGAAGCTTATGACAAACTAGGTCAAATACTTTGACACACTAAAATTAGACAACAAATACTAGTTATCAGCAAAACTAAAGTAAAAATTGTTGTGGCAACACATTCCATGAATGAATCTAGTCTAGTCTAGAAGTTGTGACAGACATATGCTCAAAGACCACACGGAAGTTGGCTTACTGGTATTTTCTGACTAACTAGCTACATTAACATCATCTCTTATCAACTCTGTCTAAAAGGAAAAATTTTCCCCCTATAATATTACGTTGGGGTTGACAGCCTTGATTTGATGTTTCAAGATGCCACACACGTGACAACAAAGTCAAAACCAACCAGAAGACTAGTACTATTGAAGAAGAAGAGTTAAATTGGACGACAGCTCATGTTATTAATGCTGGCGCATCCCTATTTATTATGTGAATTCAAGCTTAGGGTTTAGGCCTATACTTGGACCACCCCTAATTCTAATTCCAATTCCAATTCCAATTATGCATCCATGTTAAGTTGGGGCTTTCTTTACAGTGGCCCTCCTCTCCTACACATACACTCGTCTTAATATGTACACCAAACGCCATAAACAAATCAATGAATAATAACAAATTATGTACATAAATAAATGTTTACACAATCCACCACCACCAAGGACGGACTCAGAATTTTATATATGACCGAGCTGGATTTAGAGAAAAAACAACTGGGGTAGGAAAGGGGAGGAGCCCCACCCCCTAAAAATCTTTTTATACTATAAATTTTTTAAAATGAAATTGCGCTAGAAATGTTAGAATACATAAAAAATTTAACACATTCTCATTTGTAAATTAGTTTAAACCAAACATGAAATATAATAATATTCTCCCAAATACACAAATCACAAGCATATATAATAACTTCAACCGCTATTTATCAATTAATAGTAAACAAAAACAAATATATATTGTAGTACAAAAGATAAAAGAGCCTCAATTCTCCTAAATACATCATAAAATAGATAACAAGTGAACTTGAATTTATTTTCGTATTTGTTTTGGGCCAAAAAAACTTAGACTTTTTTCGGTATTGGGCTAATTAAAGAATTTAAAATTAAAAAAAATATTTGAGTTTAAGCTTTGGGCTGAACCGAGCTAACTTCTTTTGGACTACTTAAAAATTAGATTTGGGCCTTTCGAAAAAAAAAAGGATTATATGTTTTCAAAAAAAAATTTATTTGGACTTTGTCCGAGCTTAATGTGCGTCCGTCACTGACCACCACCATTGAATTGTAATTTGATTTTTATTTTTAAGTAATGTGTAGAACAACATGATGTTAATTGTGTAAAAAAAAAATTTCTAAGTATAGCATAATAACAACTCTATGTCTCAAATATATAGTTTACTTTGCTTTTTTCATAAGGATTATTATTAATAAAAGTTACTAGAAAAATAAATTCTACAAATGATTTTTCCAATATACCCTTATTATTTAATAGTTTTTTATTACTAAATATATTAAATAAGGTTAATTTGGTAAAAAGATAAAAGATATCTTCTCAAATTAGAAACATAATAACTATATATTTGAGATAAGTCAAAAAGAAAAACATGATTATATATATATATATATATATATTAAGACAGGGGGAGTAATAATAATATGCTAAAGCAAAGTTGGATAATAATAAATAAATAAAATAAAATCAATAATAATAACGATGTGTGATTCAAACAAGTGTTATAGTGGTTAGGCATTCACATTCTGAGTGAGAGGTATCGGGTTTGAATCACACATGTCCTTCCTCTATCTCTCCTTGTATAAAAATAAAAATAATATATATATATAATACTAATTAAATGGTGGGTTAATTTTTTTCGCTTAAAACTGGCACCCTATGGGATTTCCAAATCTGATGTCAAGATGATGTCACTAATATCTCATTTATTTTTCTGTTTTTATTTTCGTTTATTTTTTTCCTCTGTTTTGGTTCACCATAATAATAATAATCTATATATTTATATTACTAACTAAGTGGTGAGTTAATTTTTCCCGCCTAAAATTAGCACTCTAAGGGAATTGGAAATGATGATGATGTCACTGATATCTTATTTATTTTTCTATTTTTATTTTCATTTATTTTTTTTCCTTTTTTGTTCACCCTACTAATAATAATCGGATAATACTAATTAAGTAGTGAGTTAATTTTTTAATCTTAAATAGTAATTTTTAATAATCTATTTATCTGCTCACCTTAATCATTTTTTTTTCAAATTTTCAAAATTTTGTTTATTACGTCTTTTACTTTTGCATTGTAATTTTTAATTATCTTCCAATTGTTGAGGCGGAACTTTTGGCCTCTAGCGATACTTTAAATTTCATTTAACCAAGTAAGTGGATCATTCAAATTCTTAATTATTTCTTTCCTTGTGTTTAATTGGGTAAGTGCAGTAATCAAATTCGTAATTATCTATTTCCTTTTAGATTTAAATAATCAAAGCAACCTTCAGGCAGCTTAATCGAGTAATTATACAAGCAGCTCTATATATAGATTGCACACATATATTGGTAAGCAATCGTTTAATTAACATAAAATATCAATTTTGAAAGTAATTGTACATATTTTTCTTTTATTTTTTATTGTTTAATTAATTGTTTGCTTTAACTTATTTTAGAGATATATTATGTGTTTTCCGTGCAATGCATGTGTAGATTAACTGATAATAATAATATAATAATAATAACAACGAGGGATAAATGTTGTGGAATCTCTTAGGCTTGGGCCGAGAAAGTCTTTTGACAAAGTCCTTCTAATGTTCTATGGTCCAATATAACTGCAAGCAAACTCTCATATTTTCTGGGCTGACTAACAATCCATTCTAATTCAGAAGAGTTAGTGCTAAAATGCTTCGAGCCTACTACCATCTGGAAATCTGTTCAGTTGTGTTGGACCGGTGGGCTACGGAATGGCCCAAAGTCAACCTATATATTGTAGAGTCGAGATAAGATGCTCTGCTTCTCCAGCTTATTGAGACTCGACCTGAGACGTATGCAATGACTTCACTGTTTCGACCCACAGCTTCTTACATCCCACTCGCGCAGCCATTATCCAATCTCCATGAATCCCACCTCAGTGGCCGACTTTCCTTCCAGAACCCAATACCATCACAACTCCATATTAACCAATTCTCTCTCTCTTCTCTTAATTCAACAGCCTATGCTTCAGTGCTCGACTTCTGCACGTGCCCCAGGCTTGGGAAACAATTACACGCGCACCTGCTAAAGAACGGTTTTCATACCCGGGAGTTTATTGCTACCAAATTACTTCAAATGTATGGAACATGTGGCTGCTTCCGCGATGCGGTTTGCGTGTTTGAGGGAATGCCCGTGAGGAACTTATACAGTTACACCGCCATTCTCAATGTCTTTATTGATAATGGACTTTTCAAGCTAGCTTTCTCGTATCTACACCAGCTGCTGCTTCAGGATGATATTGTCTTGGAGTTCTTCGTTTTCCCCGTGGCATTGAAGATTTGTGGGGGTTATGCTGGGGCTCAACTGGGGAGGCAGTTACATGGCATGCTGACCAAGAATGGACTTCTCTCGCATATGTATGTGGCAAATGCTTTGATTCATATGTACGGGAAATGTGGATGTTTAAATGATGCCAACAAGCTTCTGACTAGCATGTCACACAGGGATTGTGCTTCTTGGAATTCCATTCTCACAGCTTGCATTGCTAATGGAATGTTATGTGAAGCAGTGGGTTTTTTGGACAAAATGTCTATAGACAACAACTTGACTCCAAATTCTGTTTCTTGGAGTGCTTTAATTGGTGGATTCACGCAGCACGGATACGATGAGGAAGCCATTGATTTGTTGTACAGAATGAAAGCCTCCGGATTTGAACCTAACGCACGAACGTTAGCAAGCATCCTTCCTGCTTGTTCTAGATTGAAAAGGCTGAGATTAGGGAAAGAAATTTATGGATACATTACAAGACATGCATTCATGTCCAGCCCGTATGTTGTCAATGGATTGGTGGATCTGTACAGGAGGTGTGGGGATATGGAAAGCGCTAGCAGGATCTTTTCGAAATTTTCAGTGAGAGATGAAGTTTCCTTTAATACAATGATAGCAGGGTATTGCGACAATGGGGACATTCTCAAGGCGAAAGAGCTTTTCAATGAGATGGAAGAGGAGGGGAAAAGGAAAGACTTGATTTCTTGGAACTCTATGATTTCTGGATTCGTTAATAATTTCAGGTTCGATGAGGCTCTGCGATTGTTTACTGATTTAATAACTGAAGGGGGAATAGGACCCGATTCGTTTACCTTAGGGAGTGCACTAGGTGCTTGTGCGAACACGGATTCTCTAAGACTGGGGAAAGGGATGCATGCATATTGTATTGTCAACGGCCTGCAGTCAAATATTTTTGTGGGTGGAGCTTTGGTGGAAATGTATTGTAGATGTCATGAGCCAGAAACCGCTCAGAAAGCCTTAGAGGAGGTGCCTGAAAGGGATATGGCAATTTGGAACTCTCTGCTTTCTGGTTATGCTCGATGCAACCGATTTGAAATAATCCCCAATATTCTTCAGAGAATGGAAGACGACGGATTTGAACCGGATGTATATACATGGAATGGAATAATTGTTGGCTATGTAGAAAACGACCACCATGAGTTAGCTCTAGAGTTGTTTTCACAGATGCAGGTATCAAATTTGAGGCCAGACATTTACTCAGTTGGAATAGTTCTAACTGCCTGCTCAAGGTTGGCTACGATTGAACGGGGTAAGCAAGTTCATGCTTATGCAATCCGATGTGGATATGAATCAGATCCATACGTAGGAGCTGCTCTTATAGATATGTTTGCCAAGTGTGGAAGCAAAAAGCATGCCAGTCTTGTCCATAATAGGATAAGAGATCATAATTTGGTAACGCAGAATGCAATGCTTACTGCATACGCTGTACACGGGCAGGGAGGGGATGGAATTTCTTTCTTCCGCAAGATGCTGATTGATGGTTTTACACCAGACAGCGTGACATTCCTCTCCGTTCTTTCTGCCTGTGCCCATGCAGGAGCAGTTGTAACTGGGAAAGAATTCTTTGGTCTGATGGAGAATTATGCTGTAAAACCTACATTAAAACACTACACGTGCATGGTTGACCTTCTAAGTCGTGCAGGCAAGATGAATGAAGCATACGAGATAATTGAAAATTTGCCTGGAGTTCCAGATTCAGCAATTTGGGGTGCTTTGCTTGGTGGTTGCATTATACACGGGGATGTGAATTTAGGAGAAATTGCAGCACATAAGCTCATAGATATGGAACCAGATAACTCCGCCAACCATGTGATGCTGGCTAACTTATATGCTTCCACAGGTAGGTGGCATGATCTCGCAAAACTAAGACATCAAATGAAGGCCAATCAATTATATAAAAATCCAGGGTGCAGTTGGATTGAAGATAAAGATGAAATACACAGCTTTATGGCATGTGACAGATCTCATAAGAAAGCAAAGCAGATATATGACATTTTGGATGATTTAACAACACAAATGAGATTGGAAAATATTGAACATGAAATTGAATTCTCTGTATAAGTTGTATACAAAACAATATCATGCATTTACTAACATTATGCTACACAGAGTAATCACTTACAAGAATTGTGGTGGTGGTGAAGCACCATTTTTCACCTGTATTCAATAAAGATCGACTGACTCAAGAACCCTGCGAGCTTGAATGTGCAGAGCTGTCAGCCTTTGCTCTGGATCCAGAGTCGACCCAAATTGACTTGCTGCCCATATCAAGGAGGCAGATTTTTCCCCTAATAAGTGCCTAAGATCCTTGTGTATTGTTGCCATTGGAGGCATTTCCCTTCCATTTATATATCCAATGAGCAGCAACAAAAACTCACCACATTTTAACCTGATTGGATGACCATACCATCAGCCATAGGTGGTTTTGCAAATATTGATAGAGATATGTATGCAAAAATAAACTTGTTCTGTGTAGAAATTTTAGAAACAAAGCAGTCTCTAGATTGGAAATTAAATTAAATAATTTTGAGGATGAAAGATGAGAAGACAGCTCCATTGATTAAATGACAGGATTGCCAACACTATTACCTTAGACTTTCTTCTGCTTGTTTGTCTCTTAAAAGATGAGCAACTTCCTCAATGCCATTGCATGCCTCAAAATCCTGGCACATGTCAAGCCATCAAACATCAATAATCAATTATATGAAGGGCTGCTTCAATATAGTGATTCAGAATGTTTGGAGAAAAGAATGATTTGACCCAACCCATGATCTGATGACATTTTAGATTTTCATTTTTCATAATTGGCAAACCCTAGATACAAGAAATAACCTAAACTAATGTTTTCTCACGCCATATCAGTGCACAGAGAAATAATTCCGTCAATTTCCAGAATTTCCTTTCTTCTTTGAAAGGATCCACAATCTTAAACGTTTACCAATCTAGGACGGAAGGAAGACTTTTTGCATGCACAAATGAGTTTCCATGAGAAGCAGCAGCAAGGCATTAAGTGGCTCACATAACACCTATATTTTGCTAGAATGACACTCCACTCATAATGAAACGGAGGAAGCCAATTGAAACCGTTCCACAGAAGACTTTATCTACCGCTAGCGGGCCCAAGCTTTCTTTTTTTTGTTGTTGGGGCGGGGGTGGGGGGAACATACCACTAGATTGGCGGGTGAATCCAGCATAATTGAGATTAAAGCATCTAGGCATGCACCTTGCTCAAGTACTCCACGAGTTGATAAGATATTCATCAAAACCTGGTTAACATAAAACTAATAAGCAGCTAGAATGTTTAAATTACCAAAAAATCTGTGGAATCACGAAATTCATAAAAGAAATATTACAAATAGCATGTTCCAGCAGTTGATGAACAAAATAGGATATTCAAAAGGCAAAAGCAACAGATGTATAACTATTCCCAAAAGAATCCCTAGATTTGCAATTCTTATTATATTTAGCAATTATGGCCGGTCTGCCGGAAGACTGCAGGTTCCTAATAGAAAAGGGGAGGGTGTGCGGGATGGGGTGGGGTAGAAGACATTACATGAATGATTAACAAACATGAGTGGAATTGCCACAGACGCAAAACAATGTCACTATCGACATACTGGAATTGCCTTGTGCTGATGAGCCAAGATTGTGCTCTTCCGATGAAGAAGACAACATCCTTCCAGAACTCGTAATGCAATAGCCACTTCAGCATCTGATGAAGGGGTAGTTATTTTCACAGGTTCAACAGTAAATATATGATTCAGACTGGTCACTGTCTGGTCCTCTATTTCTTTTAGAGAATGTTCAAACAGAATTGGAACCACTGTAAGATATGACAACCCATCAGCAACCAAATTCAATATAATTACAAGAGCAGTTATGAAAGAAAACTATTGTGTTTTGGATTCAGGGGAAGAAAAATCATGCTTTTTGATGAATAGAGATATTTGATATAGGACACCAAAAGATTGCCTATAGAAAAACAAACCACGCGTACCACTAAAAAGCATTATAACATTATAGTGTATCTTTAAGGGATATTAGTTGTTAGTTGCTCATATGCATTCTTCTTCCTTATTTTATTTTATTTTTTTTCTTTTTTTCAATTATCTTCACCTAAGCAGAAAAGAGTATGAACAGAACGAAGCTGCTAGGCTCACATATCCTTTCTACTACAAGAATTCTAGAAATTTTCTCAGTGTAGATGAAGATCTGGAGAAAGATAAAGCAAAAAATAAACGAAAAAGAGAGCAGAAAATTGATCCAACATTTGAAGTGATCTAAACTATTCTTTCTCCAATCACATGAAAAATATCCTTTGTGTTTTCCTTTTTTCTCCATTTTCTGAAAAAAATTTCTCCGTCTAAGCTCTTAACAGAGAAATCAGTCATTTTCAACCCTTTAACTTTATTTCACTTTCTCCTTTTGTATTGCTTTTATTAATTTGTTTCTTTATTCTTAATATTTTCAGGTGATGAATCAAAATCTCCGAATAAGATAAAATGATCCATCAATAACAATTTGTAGCTCAGCGATAAACATCATAGATCATTTATGCATACGGCGATTATACAAATCGATCAACTAATATATCAGATATATAAAAAAGGACTCCTAAGATCTTCTTCGCGACATTAAATTTTGACCTAACAATGGATAAATCTACATAAAACCGAGGTAGAATTACAGTTACACATCATCATCACGGCATAATTACAACGCGAGAATGGGGTTGAGAACTGACCTTGCAGGTCAGGGAGGGACTGAGAATGGCAGAAGAGAGCGATGGTTGAATCTGATTCAGCAACGGACTGGAGAAACTTGAGAATGCTGCGGAGGCCGCGTACTCGGAGAAATGAAAACTCGGCGCGTGCATCTCGCAGTCCGGTACGGAGGGCGAGTGTAACCTCCCTGTATAACCTTTCCTTGTCAAGAGATTTTACAAGCTCCTTCACCGGAGACTGAGACTTGTCGTCCTGCTCCGACAAGTTCAGGCCGTCGCTCCAGAACGGCTTCTTCAGGTTCAGGTACATCTCTGATCTCTCCGCAAGAATCTTCTTTTTCCTCTCTATTTTCTTGAGTGCCGATCTCCTCCTAGATAGGCCGCCACCCACTTACATGGCAGCCCCCATGTGTCTGGGCCCAGGAACATGGGGCTGCCCAGTGGCAGCTCTCCATGTCACTCGTTTGGCGGGATGACCCGTGAGGAGATCATTTTTACTATTTTCTTCTTTTCATTTTTTTTTTCCTTCGAAAGAAGAATTAACACAAATAGTATTATTTTAATTTTCATGTTGAAGACAGAACCCCTCCTAGACAGTAGTCTTCTCTTTTCCTTTATTATTATTTTTTTATTTTTATTATTTTTAACCTAAAATAATTTAATAAATAATTAATAATTTTTTTTTGAGAAAGTAATAACACTATTATTTTTGTAAATTTATTATGAATATATATGGTTTGAAACAACATCCATGAGGCACACAATTTTAGCATCGAGAAAAACTATTATATGATGAGATTAGAGTATCATTGCGGGATACAACCGTACAAGGAACACAAACCATAAGTAACCCTTCAGGAAACATGAAAAATTCACTCAAAGAAAGCTTACCTTTAAAGAATCAATTGAGCCATATATAGATAATAATACAACCTACATTCTAACGCCATTATCAAAACCATCATTCCAATAGTATTATTTTCTTTAAAAAAAAAAAAAAAAAAAATCTCTTGCCAATTGCACCATCGACCCACAAATTATACTTGGAAACTCACAGACACAAATATCTGGAAATAATTCTTCTTTAATTTAAATAACATGACATGACGTCTCATGCTATTTGTAGCAAGAGAACCACATAGCCAAAACTTACCAACACAAGGAACCAACCAAGTTGGCACTTGGCAGCATACAGGTTGCCAACAAAAATCTTCTCCTACTACCGTATTGGCACCTTAAGGTGATGTGGCTTGCCAAATGGACAAAAGGTCCCTTTGTTTTTAATCAATCCTACCCCAACCTTTCGCCATCAATCTGTCCATCCCCTCCCCATGCAGCATCTCTGCTCCCCTTCCCCTTCTCTCTTTGACACGCAGGCAACAAGCTTCCTAATCACAACATCTTGATAATCTTCTCCTTCACAACATCCCCAAAAGACAGGAGCTCCTAAATAACCCTTACATCAGCACCATTGAAAAAGCGGCCAAAAGATCGTCGCCACAACAAAACCCGCCATCAACGGCCTACTCATGAACCACAATTTCTTGACAAAAATCCAGACTTTATAAAGATGAGACCACCTTCCTCTAAAGATTAGTAGACATTTTGGAACAGTATAGTAGCACTGCAACTTTTACAGATGAAGCTAATTTGGTAAAAATTATTGGACAACACTTATTATTGTACTACACTACAGTCTAGTCCAGACAACAGAAAATGCAATCAGCACCAGTTTAAAGCAGGTGATTGACTAAGCTTAAAAGCCACTTACTAGAGTGGCTTTACCCTCTTGTTATAACGGAGTGAGCTTCATGTGCACAACATATAATACAACACTAGGAGATGAATTTTAGGAACAATTTCGTTGTATCAATGATGAATTCTGTTAAGGGAAAGAAAAGAATTATTTCTGTCACATGCTCCCCTAATTTCTCCCGACTTTAGCAAACAAGGGTTCTATGGGATCCCATTAGATTTAAGCTTGAGTATGACATAGGCATCGCGTGATTTCAGCTCACATACATTCCCCTTTAATTCCCAGTAGATAAATATAGACGTATGTTTAACCAACAGAGAACTTGGGCATTAAACATCAACAACTGTCATGTTTTAGATTGAAACAAGTCCAAAGTATTCCAATTGGGGCAGTTGATAATGCCTTTTTGGTTAAGACAATCACTATACAAAATGGACATTAAGAAGAATAAACTCATTTTGGAAAGGAATTCCCATTGGAAAGAGACCAACCAAAGGGCTACCAATTATCCTTAACAATTTTTGACTTCTCAAGAATGAACTTCCCTTCCTTGTACTTCTGTGAGGCCACATAAGCACGTTCATATTTCCAGCCTAACAATTCATTGCAGTCTCCGCAGTATATGTCAGCAACCGAGTGCAGACCAGTCATAAGATGCCTGTCTTCTTTGGCCCCAAGAATAATATTCTTTGCATGAGAAAACAGAAAGGCTCGACCCTTTCTTCCCTGAAAACAGATTTATATAACAATCCAGCATATTTAATTCATTCTCAAATGTATCTCTAGTAGAAAATCAAACAGGTAACAAGCTTCTTTATCCTGACAAATAATTCTATAGAGTACCCAACAGGATATATGATTCCTTGAAAGAGACTTGAGATAATTGCAGAACTATAGAATTAGTAGTATGGTTTGGTAGGATGGAATATACTCAATAGAGTCCGATACTGACAGTGATAAACAACAAGCGACAAATATACTACCCATTACACTATATAGTGCTGTGTACAAAATATGCCTTTAGTGTGCAATGATGTTCAAGGGGAAATTTTCAAAAGCATGGGCAGAATTTATTCCTCATAAAAGACGCAACTGGTTTCGATCATTACCAAGTTTTTCATTTGAATCTCCTGTTAATCTTAACAGTAGCATACAAATCCTAATAACTGCTCATCACATACTTTACCACCAAATAAGTTACTTCACACATAATGTATCTCTTCACCTGAAATGTCTTTGAAATTATGTCATCGTGAAGCGAAACCTGATTCCCACATTTACAGCAGCTGTATAAACGAGGTCCAATGATTTCACCCATCTACCAAACTTCCAAACCCGCTGAACAAAGTCAAGACTATATACACATACAAACAGTCTTGCCAAAAATTCAAAAAAAAAAAAAAAAAAAGTGCGAAGACATGAATTCTTACCTTCAGGAAATTTACAATGATCCACAACTCTGCATCAAAACATGTGAACAAGCACCCAACAATTTATTGTGCAAAAAGATTATGAATTGGGTTTGAAAAAAGAAAAATCAATCATCAACCAAGATGAGGACGAAGTTCTCAAATCGAAGTAATAATTCAGGAAACAAAGCATGAATCAAACAAATGAACAAGATAAAAGAAAACAATTTTCAAAATTATTCACCTTCAAGAAGATTAATGATGACCATAAAGGGGGGTTCCGATAGATGAGAGCAACAGTGTACGTGTTAGCTTGCAAGATGACACCCAATTAGAACCAATAATGGAATAAACGAGTACAATTAAGAAATTATAAGATTCGGAAAAAAAAAAAAACAAAAACAAAAAACTATGGTGGGTTTGAAAAGGACAGGATTAATTCACAGTAAACAACTGCTTGGAATAATTATCAACAACAAAGGCAAATCAATTAAAAAGAACCCATTTTATATAAATATATAATGTCGTAAATCTCAAATTAATTTCTTCACAATGGGAAAATTTTCCTTGCTTGAGACTAGTCATCTACAAGTTGTAATTGTAAAATTATAAACCGATGACTGTAGATGATAAAAAGTGAATTAGGCATCATGTTTGGCCAAGCAATACTTTCTCAAAAAGCAAGATTTTTTACTAAAATTTCAAATGCAAAAAGAGGAGTTTATATTATAAAGTCCATCATATCTTTTGACATTATAATTTTTTACCACTCAATTTAGCTCTCCTATCATTACAATTTCTCTATTATTAATATTAAACATAGCCAAACAAATATAACACCTTATAGTATTTGATTTTGTTGAACAAATTCCCCACCAAGAAACCAAGATAATAGTAAATAAATCACGAACATAACTTCATACTCAAACTCTACCATATATATATATATATATATATATATATAAACCTAAAATGAGCAATAACCATCTACAAGGAAATGTAAAATGAGCATAAACCCTCAACCCAAATGGAAAAACCAACACGAATCACACTACGAAGGTAGTTCCATATCCTCTCAAACACTGTTTGAATTTCAAATAATAATAGCTGACTCAATTACTCACTCTCATCACCACTCATGTAACTAGCCAAAGAACAAGGGTCAATGGGGTGCTCAATCACTCATCTCACTCAAGAAGCTCGACCAGAGACTCCACCCAAATGAGATAAGAGATGTGTTTCTCTTGGAATGACATACACGTGATGCAAAGGGTAGGAAGGAGAGATCATAGCCATAGTGTCATATTTATGTTTGTTGAATTTGGATGACTAATTGGCTACTGACTTTTTGTTAGACATAATATTTTTTTGTGTGGAAATGTGTTGGAGGATCGCTGTGGTTTGTACCCAGTGTGTTCTCATCATACTATGTGGTGTCACCAACAACTTTGTACCGTATCCTAGCTAGGAAAAGAGTTATAAGCGAGCTTTATTAGAGAGTTTTGAGTATAGTTTGGTAGAGTTTTAGGTGAGCCCATGAGACTTAACTCGTGGAGAGTTCTTGGTGAGCTTTTTAGAGAGTTTTGAGTGAACTCATGTTGAGTTTTGTGTGAGCTTCGTTCGTTTTAAATTAAGTGGAGGCCCATTGACTATGTAATGATAGAGAAATGACACAATGATATATATCATATTATGTGAAGTTATATATTATTCCTCGTCTACGAGTAGTTATAATGATAGATGCAAAAATCAATTAGCAAAATATCAATAAGATAGGGAAGAAACCGCCCATGGGCCATGGTCATTATTTCAACACAAGAAGGTGCTTTTGGATACATATACCAACAAGTTCAAGACTTTGAACATATAAACAGGCACAACACAACAGTGTAGATGTATTAATTATTGAACGCATATTCTAAATTTTTTAAGGTTGGTTACAACCTTCTTTCAGTATTCCTTCAAGATTTTTGCCTTCTCCAGTATGTAATTCCCTTCCTTGTACTTTTGCCTGACATCATAAGCTCTGACATAAGTCCACCCCATCTCTTCCCCACATTTGCTGCAGAAAATTATTGAAGCAATGGTGAAAATTCCAGTAAGAGCATCTCCAATGGATTTACCCCTAAATATAGGGGAAACCCCTTTCCCAAATATAGGGGAAACCATTAATGGTTTCCCCTATATTTAGGGGAATCTATTTTTTTTTTATTTTCCATTTCTTTTAATTAAGTAATAATAGGAATAATATTTTTATTTAATTAAAACCATTCTTAATTTGTATAATAATTATAATTAGTTAAGGTTAAATAATTTATATCTTAAAAGGAGCCAAATAAAGAATATCGTTGCGCATAAAAGAAAATCTAAATTATTAAATAACTTATCTTGAAAAAATGATGTGATAATCGATTAACATTAAAACCGATAAACAACGATACATTAAAAACGATAAACAACAATTAACAACGATACATTAAAAATGACAAATACTCAAGTCAACCCGTTAATATACATAAACTTAATTGTCACAATTACTATATTGTTCCCACATATGTTAAATAATGATATTTAATAAAAATTAAAAAATGTGTAACATTTGAATTCTAAAAATAAATTAATAGTATTAAAAAAAATTTTTGAAACTCAAAATTAGAACAATTATGTTTTAAAAACCAAAATTAATTTACAAATGACATTGTCATAATTAAACTAATGACACTTTCGTAAATAAAAGAATGATATTTTTGTAATTATATCACCTCCCTCAAATATGGGGGAGGTGAATAGTGTCCCTCCGTTCGGAGGGACACTATTCACCTCCC